>CAVNYN010219006.1:0-64216 GCA_963692815.1 Nyctanthes arbor-tristis
CTGCCAAATGCGCCGAATAATGATCTGAAGATTCCAAGGACTGCCTCCGTGAAGAATGCATTGGATACCGACCACAGAATCAGCGTCCACCTAAAAATTTGAGGTACCACGTGACGTGGCCTATAAAATACCATCGAGGATAGCATGAAGCTCAGCTTCCAAAATAATACAATCCTCGTAATCAGCAAAAAAGGCACGAACATAGTGCCCCCTAGAGTCTCAGATAATTCCACCTCTGCCGGCTCTTCCATCAACAATACATCCATCTGTGTTCACCTTGTGAGATCCCATAGATGGAGATCGGCAAAGAAACCAAAATAGGAGGGGGAGAAGAAATAGAAATGACAAACCTATAAACCAGATCAATGTCCTCTCTCCAGTGTGTGAAGCGAAATGCTCAGCCAATGTGAAGAAAAGATATAGCCTGATGCACACGCAATCCTACTAGCATCAATAGCTATGCCTTTGCATTTTGTATCATTCCACGCCCTCCATAAGAACCAGAACACAAAAAGTGGCACAAAGATGCTAATGTGCCCCTGTCTGAGTACATGTCTAGAAAACTACCATCTCTAAAAACGATGATGAATACCATCAGACATGGGATGAGAAACCCCGAAGATAGAGGATAAGTGCTACCATCTGTAGAAGTCTCCTTACCCTTGACTTGTTTTGGCAAATATGGGCGATAACCTAATCCATATCTTTTATCTGAAGCAATACATCTACTAGAAAGGACAACATCAAGATCAACTAACTTTCAAGACTTGCCATTTCCATATCCAACAATTTCAAGCAATTTTTGAGTCCGTGGATTGTAACATCATCTAAGTATTATTTTTGGTTCTTCAGGTGCCTTCGAAATGGAAGTATCCCTTTTTGTTGATCTAGAGATTGTAAGCTTGCATATGTTTAGCACCTTTGTTATAGTGTTATCAATCCTTGCACTCTTAACAAGTTCATGAGGCATAATTAGCTTCAGAATGTAAGGCACGGAAAATTCAATCCCTTGGGATTTGTTGATGAAATACGAGAAGTCTTGGATGACTCTCCGTTAGACATCTTCAATTTCTCTGTAGGAGAATAATAGCCAAATTCTATATTTTCTTTAACTTCAAACCCAGAATAAAGCGATGCTGCAAGACGCAACTTGTAATTCTCCAGATAGAGTTTGGTCTCAACCATTACACACTAACTTCTCCATCTTAGTAGTTGGTCGGGATTTATTTGTGATGTTTAATCCCCCTATATGTGTTGTTATTATGTAATATTATGTTTAAAAGTTTGTATTTACAGTTAGTATGGTAAATTGTAGGTTAAAATCTAAGAGGAAGTCAAGATGGACGAGTTTGGATCAATTTAGCACGAATTACAAAGTTCATGGGTCAAAACAAATGGTATGCAACCGTATGGAACAACAATGTTTCCATTTGCGATGAAAGAAAGTAGCCAAGGAAGTATACGGCGATGGTACGGCCGCATGGCCAAGTCATATGACCCATTTCTGAGAAGGCTAAAATCCTGCCGCCACATGGTTCTACCGCATGCGACCTCATGCCGCCCATTTTAGAGGGCTGTTGTGGCTGCATGCTTTAAGACTATGCGACCATGGTGGCCATATGACAGGAGCAGAAAGCATAACCAAAGGACCATGCGGCCGCATAGGTGTTTTTGCACGAAAATTGTATTTTTACTATTTTGTTTAGAATTCTTTTTATGGTAAACTTAGAGCACAAATTTTATTCTTTTCTTAGGTTTTTTAGGACCCTATATAAATAGATCAAGCCAAGTTTTGAGGGATACATTGACATATACATGGCAATATACTTAGTTTCTTTGAGATTTCTATTGAAGTTTGGTTCGGTATTTGAAGAGAAGTTCGGGATTGAAGAATATTGGTGCAATAATCTTTTTCTCTAGCCTTATTCAACAAAACCCGGTTATGTATTCTTACTCTTATCTGCTTCATTTCATCAATTCTATGAGTAGCTAAATTTCTTTTTTTAGGACAAACGATGTAGCCCTATTGTGAGCCCTAGTTGCTAGTTTGTTGATTGCTTAAAAATTGGTTTCTAGTTAATTTCTTATCGTTGTTTTTTATGGCTTTCACTTATCTGGCACGCGATTTGTGGATATTTACTTATTCGTGTTGAACTCGAGAGAAGAATGCATGAATTAGATTAAGTAATAAAGGACATTAATTCAGATAAGACAAAGAAATTTGCTTTTGGTTAGTGCGGTCACGTAAATTGAACTTTGGAGATATTTGTATGAATTTGTTGTTACTAATGCACTTAAGAGAGTTGATAATATGCTCACTTAGTGATAGGTGAGGGGGCCTTATTAAGTAGGATTAACTAACATTGAGAGGGGTAGTTGATTAATTACGTGAAATTCTATTGTTAACTAAGATTGATTTTTGTTGAATTAATGAACGAGTAGCTAGGGGAATTAATGATGGTGAAGTTGTGAGACCCGAGTTCATATAATCTTGAAGAAAACTTTCAGAAATAATCTACTTCTTCTTAACTTGCTTTATTTTTACTTTTATTTATTTATTTACTTTTTCAACAACTCAAAGTTTCAATTGTTTCAACTAGAACATGAGTTGGGTGTTTAATACTTAAATTTTTCCTCGTGAGGTGACAAGCTGGACTCAAAATCCACTATATTACTTGTTCGACCTGTACACTTGCCGGTTTTATGCACACACATATTTTAACGAACAATTTTTTGGTGCTGTTGCCGGGGATTGAATTTAATATTGACAGTATGGAATTTTACTTTAGCTTGAGATTTTTATTTTTATTTTTACGAGATTTGCACGCATAGGAGTGGAGGAGAAGACTTATAACCATACGACCCAGAAATCGAACGAACCTTCAAACTTGGAGGCAGAAAACAAAACTTTGTGCAAAAGATAGCTAATAAAAGAGGTGATAATAATCAAGTCGCTAAAGAGCAAGCTGCGACTGCAAATAGAACATTGAGGGAGTATATCATGCCCACCATTCGAAACAATTTGACTTGCTTAGTTTCACCGGCTATAACTGCTGCAAATTATGAAATCAAGCCAGGGATTATCCGTCTAGTTCAACAAATGGTGCAGTTTAATGGTTTATCAGAAGAAGATCCGAATGAACATCTAAGGAAGTATGAGGAAATATGTAAGACGTTCAAGACAAATGGAGTATCGGCTAAGACAATTACGATGAAATTGTTCTCTTTCTCCTTGAGTGGTAAAGCCAAAACTTTGTTTTACTCATTACCAGCAAACTCAATCACTACTTGGCCTAATTTGACACAAAAGTTTATGGATAAATTATTTCCACTGGGTAGAGTATTGAAAATCATAAGGGAGATCAATTTGTTTGGTCAGAATCAAGGAGAGAGGATTTTTGAGGCATAGGATAGGTAGAATGACATGTTTAGAAGTTGCCCAAATCATAGAATCCCATGTTGGCTCCTTTTGCAAACTTTTCTATAGTGGGTTGACTATTGAGAACAAGAAACATGCAGATTTAGGGGTTTTCTTGTGGACAAGACCTATGAAGAGGTAGCTGAAATTTTGGAGAAGATGGCAGCTTATAGCTACCAATGGTACTCAGATCGCTCAACGCCGAAGACGGCTGGAATTTATGTGGTCGATGCCCTTACTTCCATATCAGCGCAATCAGTAGCTTTAACAAAAAAGAGCTGATACTTTATAAAAACAATATGCTAATGTGGTCCAAACATCTCCATTCTGTAACTATTACTATGCTAATCACGCCATTTCTAATTGTCCTGTTGTCGCACATCTAGGCACATCTAACAATACACAGGTCAATTATGTGGAAAATAATCAGAGAAATATGGGTGACCACTACTCACAGACCTATAATCGAGGTTGGAGCGAACATCTTAATTTCTCCTCGAAAGATAATCAGGCAGTCATTCCTCCCCCAGGGTTTCAATAATAATAGGTGAAAAGTAGCCATTTAGAAGAGATGTTTCAGAAATTTTTAGAAGTCAACAATTAGTTCATGAGTAAAACTAAGCAGACTCTCCAAAAAATCCAAATGGGTCAAATAGCAAAGGTTGCAGCAACTAGAGCACTAGGAACACTGCCAAGCGATACAGAAACAAATCTAAGAGAGTAGTTTCAAGCCATCACAACTAAAAGTGGATTACAATTGCCAGAAATTCAAGTTAAAAAGCTAGTTGAGAAAATTTGGTGCCAAATGATATGAAGCAATTTGAACAAAAAGAGGAACCAGTTGAAAAGGGCATATCAAAGAGATATGAAAAAGTAGAAAGACCACCAGTAAAAACTTAGGTGCGTTCAATTCCATATCCTCAAAGGCTTATAAAATACAGATCGGAAGAGCATAAACAATACTCAATGTTTCTTGGAGTATTCAAACAGCTGCATATAAACATCCCATTTGCAGAAGCTTTAGCACAGATGCCTAAATACTTTAATCATGAAAAAAATTCTTTCTAACAAGAAAAAGTTGGAAGATTTCAGGGCTGTAGTTTTGACAGAGGAGTGTAGTGCAATCTTACAAAATAAATTGCCTCCAAAATACCATATACTCTTGGGCAGTTTAATTTTGATAATGTATTATGCGATCTTGGTGCAAGTATTAAACTTATGCCTTTACCTGTCGATAGGAAATTAAATTTGGGGAAAGCAAAAGCTACAAATATCTCATTGCAGCCAGTTGATACGTCCATAAAGTAACCACATGGGGTGGTTGAAGGTGTGCTCATTAAAGTAGGCAATCTAGTGGTCCTTTGATCTTAGGCGGACTATTCTTAGCAACTGGTCGAGCCTTAATTGATGTTCAAAAGAGACGGCTTATCTTAATGGTTGAAGAAGATCAGGACACTTTTAATATCTTCACACCCGTTGAATAACCATCCAACCAGGAAGAGGTATATCGGATTGATCATGTCACTGTAAAGTAGATGTTAAAGAAAAACTAAAGGAAAGTTCGGATGTTGAAATTGAAGCTAAATGTAAGCAAAAAAAAAAGGTCTGGGTTTGCATGCGGAAAATGAAGGAGGTTCGTTTTCATGATAGCATGCTAATCAAGTTCAACAAAACCTCACATAAACCACTTTGATTTCTGACACAGTCAGGCTTGGGGCTTTAGACAAGCGCTAGGTAGGAGGCAACCTACCCTGTAATTTCGTTACCTTTTCATTTAATTGATACACTAGGTTTTTATTTGATACTTCTTTTTGCACTTTATTTTAATTACATGTATAGTAAATTTAGGAACATGCATTGATAGGATTAAAATGTTATGTTATTCCTTTAAAAAAAATGTTGAATTTTTTTTAACACAGAAAACCGAACCTAAACCCCCTCTACTTCTTCTCTGTCTTCACCTCTTAGGAACCAAAAAACCCCAAATTCACAAATATATCTATGATTTAAATTAGCTGGAAGTGATTCAACATGGGTTTTGTGAATTGAACTCAACTGTTTTTTTGAATTTGGCCAATTTTGTTTAAGGTAAGTCCATGACATCATGGCTATGAATGAATTTTTGGGCTTCCATGGGATGAATTCTTGATGACAATATGTTTAGCATGAACAATGAATGTCTTCAATTCATCTTGGAACTCGATTTTGTATGGATTTTAGTTGAAGAACCGAATCCACACCCTGCCTCCCGAACTTCCTATTCGACAATTTTGACCTCTTTGCTAAAGTTTTTGTTGGTGCTTGTTCATTTATATGTGCTTAATTGGATGTTGGGTTAGGAGTTTAAGAATGCTTACTGAATGGATGATGATTTTGAAGCCCAAATTTAGCTCCTAAAAAACCTTGCTTCTATGTGCTCGATGAAATGCCCAAATGAGTATTTGGTGTTCCTTTTGTCGTAACTTTTTGTGGGAAGAGATGCCATATATTGTGGAATATACTAGGGGTTATCAGATATTCATTGGACTTGTGCATACTTAAAAACAAAAAGTCATGAGATAAAAATATGGACACTTTGCAACTGTTTTGGTATAGGGCAGCTACTACCCTTCATGTTCAGTCAACTCTTGTCTAGCATAAATGAGCTCCGTTTGCCATGAAACTGTGTAGAGCTAGACTAATATGTGCACCTACCACCCCCAAAAGATAGCTTCACAAAAGTCCTCTTGTGTGTATGTTATTCACTGATGAAGTTGGGGCTGTGCAGTAATCTCACTGTTGGGCACCAACTTCATCCCATCCCTTTTGCCCTATTTTAACTCTATTTGGCATGAAATATGAATATGATGCAATATACATTGTGTAGTTTCATATGTCCAAAGATTGCTGGGTAACAATTATGAATTTGAGCAAGTTACTCAAAGTAGACTTATGGCCTGTTTTGAGCTTGACATTCTCTTTTGCTGCTTTGTTTTCTTATGTCACTGCATATACTCATGCTTCAATGTGTTTTATAGTGGCTAAGTGTTCTTATTATCTTTTTATAGGTTGAACGTGTTCTGGAAGAGCCTATGGCTTCCAAAAGAAAAAGAAAACAAGAACAGCACTCTTAGGCGACACGTGAGGCCACCAGGGGACAAGGGTACTTTTCCAGGACTTCAGGGACACAAGCTTGGGTAACGTGATTGAATCATGCGGTCGGATGGAGTACGTCACAGAGCTTTCAAGGGGAAATTTGAAATTGGTCCAAGATTTCTATAGGAACTTCAACGAGGACTTGGCTAGACAGCTTTTGACAGTCTTGTCCCCTACTGCTGGAGTTCATACAGGCCACACAGGGCATGCTCCATCTTTCCCATCAGACCACAATCTAGTCTCACCATCAGCCATACCCTCGGGGAGTTTTAAACCTTTACTCCATATTTTTGCTCTTTCTGTTCAACATTGGGGACGACGTCAGAATTAAATGTGGGGGGGATGATTAGTTGTGTTTATTCTATCTGGCTAATGTATATTTTTGCTATCTCTTGGTTCGTACTTTGACCTGCATATTGTCTAAGTTTAAAATGTGGAGTTTCAAAAGTATTGTTTATCAGTGTTTTTACGTTTTGTTGTTTCTATGTTAAGTACAATCAGAAAAAGTACAATAAAAAAAAAATTTATATATGTGCTCTATTTTGTCTTCTTAAGGGAAAAAAGGGGTTAAAGTATGGTGTTCTCTATTTTGTGAACATGTGATAAAGCAACTCATGATCTTAAAGTACTGGATTTAACTGGAGTATAGCTTGCTGGAATTAGGATCTTAAGCAATGATAAAAAAAGGGAAAACATGGAAAAATAGATTTGTACTCTTAATCTAGAGAGATTCATAACACGATTGAATTAGCGAACTTGAACTTTCTATTTATTTGCTTTGCCAGGAATAGGTTATGACTGGATTAGGCTGACAAATTTAACCTGGTGAGATTTTTGAGCCTTAGATTGACACGTCTTTATCAGTCATGCTATCTTTATTCATGTGTGATATTCATCCATGGTTTTGCATCTCCAGAACTTGCTTTATTTCTCTTTAAGGCTACATTGTGTTACGTGCATTTCATAAAAATGATTAAGGTACACTTTTCTTGATTAACACTTTAGCCAAAAAACCTACCTTATCAATTAATTCTCTTTTGCATAACTTCTTTGAGCTTTATAGACTATTTTGCCAATAGACTAGTAGATTTGTGATTGATTGTATTGCTTGGGGTGGATAAACAGTAAGTGTGGGGGAGTAATTATTATTAATAAAGTGTCGATAAAGAAAACGTGAGGGAGTTAAGTTCGTGATATCTAAGCTGGTGTGGTTTATTACGTGAAAAACTGAAAAGTTGATGAAAGCAAAGATGAAAGAAAAATGTGAAGAAGGCAGGAAATAAAAAAAAGGCAACAATGAAAGAAAGACAAAAGCTAGAATGATGGGAAAAGGAGAAAAAAAAGAAGCAAAGCGACGGTGAAGAAAAAAATAAAAGGAAATTTATGGGGAAAAAATAAAGTTGATATAAAGGGTTATTTCTTTTTGAAATAAAGACTTGAATTACCTTTGAAGGTTGGGGTATGTTACTATTTCATGGGTGATGCTCAAAGTTGTGAGACGGAAGAGCGGAGTAGTGGTTTCACTTGAGAAATGTTCTTGAAGATTATGAATTTGTGTTCTACTAGTTCCAATAGTTTACTAGCCTTACTTTCTAAATTTTTCCCACATTAATAATCTTTAGCCCCATTATAACCCTTAAAAGACCTTATGATTTGTGTCGTGGGTGTGCACCTAAGTGGTGGAGAATGAGAAATATTGCAAATGGTAAAACTCTCCTATTGGATGGAATTTTGAGCGTAAACACATTACATTAAAACACTTGGGCAAATGTGAACTTATCTGTGAGGGTCGGCCCGTCCAGCTTATGTCATTTCAGGTAAAACCTTTATTTTATGATTCTAATGATTGCTTGAGGATACTTATTCATGACATTTTTTGAATTTCAAAGGTTTAATCTGTACTTGGGAAAAAAATTTTTCATTGTTTTGGAAACTTTTTATTAGACATGCTCACTCTGGATTGATTAAAAAAAGGGGAATTGTGAGTTGTTGTCTCATGTTGGATGAAAGTCGGTGTATTTTGTGAGTTTGATGGGTATCTATTTGTAATGTTTAGTCCCCCTATATGTCTCATTAATTATATAATATTTTGTTTAAAGGTTTGTATTTAAGGTTAGTATAGTAAATTGTCTGTCAAAATCCAAGAGGAAGCCAAGATGGACGAGTTTGGATCAATTTAGCATGAATTACAAAATTCAAGGGTAAAAAAGAACTAAGTGGGAAAACAAAGGACAAAGTTGACGCGCCCAAATGGCATGTAGACCATGCGGTGAAAGAAAGCAGCAAGGAAGTGTGCAGCCACGGTACAGCCACATGGCCAACTCATGCAGCCTATTTCAGAGAGGGCGAAACTCCTGCAGCTACATGGGTTTGTCGCATACGACCTCATTTGTCCCATATTAGAAGGATGTCGAACCGCGCAGTCACATACTATTAAGACTATGCGACCAAGGCAGCCATATGATAGGAGTAGAAAACACTGCTGAAGGACCATGCGGCCACATATAATCCCTCATGCGGCCGCATGGGTATTTTGCGCGAAAATTGCATTTTTCCTATTTTATTTATAATTCTTTTTATGGTAAACTTAGTGCATGAATTTTATTCTTTTCTTAGGTTTTTTTTGGACCCTGTATAAAGAGGACAAGTCTAGTTTTGAGGGATACATTGACATATGCATTGCAATACTTAGTTTCTTTAAGAATTCTATTGAAGCTCAGTTCAGTTTATGAAGTTTGATTTGGTTTTTGAAGAGAAGTTTGGGATTGAAGAATATTGGTGCGACCATATTTTTCTCCAGCCTTATTCATCAAAACCCGGTTATGTATTCTTAGGTGCGACCATATTTTTCTCCAGCCTTATTCATCAAAACCCGGTTATGTATTTTTACACCCGTGTGTTTAATTTCATCAATTCCATAAGTAGCTAAATTTCCTTTTTTCGGACGAATGATGCGGCCCAATTGTGAACCCTAGTTACTAGTTTGTTGATTCCGCACCTAAAAATTGGTTTATAGTTAATTCTTTATCACTATTTTGTTTGGCTTTCACTTATTTGGCTTGCAAATTTGTGGATGTTTATTGATTTTTATTGAACTTGGGAGGGGGATGCATGAATTAGATTAGGCGGCAAAGGACATTAATTTAGACAAGACAAAGAGATTTACTTGTGGTTAGAGTGATCACGTAAATTGAACTTTAGGGATATTTATATGAATTTGTCGTTATTAATGTACTTAGGAGGTTGATAACGTACTCATTCAGAGATGGGTGAGGGGCTAAGGGTAGTTGATTAATTACGTGAAATTCTCTTGTTAACTAATATTGTTTTTTTTTTTTTTGAATCAATGAATGGGTAGCTAGGAGAACCAATAGTGGTGAAGTTGTAGGTTCCGAGTACCAATCTTGAAGAAAACTTATAGAAATAATTTACTTCTTCTTAACTTGCTTTATTTTTACTTTTATTTATTTATTTGTTTCTTCAACTACTTAAAGTTTCGATTGTTTCAAGTAGAGTGTGAGCTGGGTGTTTAATACTTAAATCTTTCCTCATGGGATGAGAACTCGGACTCAAAATCCACTATATTACTTGTTTGATCCGTACACTTGCGGATTTTATGCACACGAATAGTTAGCATTTGAAGCACTGATGCCTAGTAGAAGATACTACTCCAGTTTCATGCAACCAAACACGTCTAAGCAATAACTTATATGACGTTTTATCATCAATGACATGGAAAAGTGCTGAAGAGATCAATTCTTCCATCTATATTTTTAGTCGGATCATCCTAATGGCTTCTTGGTCCTTCTAGTTAAATCTCTACGTCATAATTTTTCTTTTGGCCAAATCACATTCACTTAACTTTATCTTCCTTATTATACAGATCGGCATAATATCTATGACTAACTCACAATCAACCATTATATGATGAAGCTTGCAATCTCGCACATGAACACTAACCTATAGTAGCATGTTACGTAAACGAGAACCCAATTATAGGTCATCGTCACTAAAAGTGATAGTAGCCATGCAATCTTGACGAGTTGTAGACTTAAAGATCTTTTCCTTCAAACTCCTCTGGATCGATCAATGATACAACCAAGGCTACACAATCACCAAAGGGCAAATGCTATCAGACTCGTTTTTGAAGGAATGATATTGAGTTGTGAGGCAGTCTTTGTTATTTTGATGTTCCTTTCTTGCTGTTATGAGGCTTATTCTCTCTCTAAACATTTATCACATTGGAATAGAAATATTCCTTGTAAAAGACACCTTTAGGAAAATATTCCCTTACTAGCATCTCCAATAGCCTCTTTATTTATAAAGAGCATATTCCTTTAAATTAAGAGTTCAAATTTAAAGAGAGAAAATATTAATCTCCTCTACCAAAGCTCTCCATTTTGCATCTCCTTATTTTACTATCTTAATGAAACATTTAATGTATTCTCTAATTAAAAATTAGTATTTATACTTTTAAATTCTAGTGACCAATGAAATTAAATATAGCTTTGTTTAACCAAGAAATGATTCTTTAACTTGGAGAGCCATTTAATTATAAAGAGTGACTTTGACTCGCCAAATTTAGAAACCCAAACCCACTTTCTATTTAAGAAAGTTAAAATAGAGAGTCTATTAAGTTTAGTTTTATACTTTGATCTTTAAAATAAAGAGAATCTTGAATTTAGAGAACCTATTGGAGATGCTCTGAGGTTATGGGACTTGGAACTTTTTGCTATATCCTGGATGCTTTTGGCTTTATTGTTCCTTGGCCTCCTTCTCGGCTTTCAATTTTCATTTTTGATACTGGGATTTGCAAACTTCGAAGTTTTTTGGCGTCGTCTTGTTACAACTAACTATGCCCTCTAACTATCATCTAACGATGTCTCTATTAGATATCAGAACTCTCTCCCCCAGCATTGGTCCAGTAGAATGAGACAAATGTGATGTGTTACTTATCTCCTTTAATTTTTAATATTTCTCCCTTTTGCTTATGAAGGTAGACTACCCGTCCCCAATCTCATTTTTCGTCTCGGAAGCAGAGTCACAAAGATCTAAATTATCTGTCACGGTTTTATAGAAAGTTGGAAGATAAGGAACTGGCCTTTTCATCCCTAGATAGATGTAGACAATTGTAACTTCTTAGTCTAATTTGAGTTTTTCTTGTTGAGCACCTTCATGAATATGAGATCAAATTCCACTAGTTCTATTGTAGATTTTTCAGAACCATAATTCCATGGAAGAGAGGGTTGGTCCTCGGAGATTGGAATTGGATCAAATGATCTAAAAGACACTATCAAAAAATTGGTAGATGATTTGTCACCTATTTCGAGTTTGATCTTTTTTCTAGACAAATAATAAAATTCTTCAATAAAAAGCACTTCTCCACCGAATGACTAATGATCTCATAGAACCTGCAATACTTAGGATTGTTGACTTGGCCAACTTCTTTAGGTCTCTTTGGTGCTAAAAATTCAATTATTTCTGCTCAAGTAACTGTTCTAAGATCCCAGATACTTTAGCATCTGAGAATAGATATTCCTTCTTAGTCAATTCTTTCAAGGTTGGAAGGCTCTTCATTTGGCCTTGATCTTTATTTGACTTGTAATTCGGATTGTACTCCGGCTTCAAATTTGAGCTTGAGTCCATGTTTGATTTTTTGAAAGTAATCCTTGTTGGAGCAGTTGAGACTTTCGTAGTGTAACATCCTGCAAAATTTTAAAAATGAATTAAATGACGTGGTCATTATTTCGATGATGATGGAATGATTACTTGAATTTGCATTAATTATGCCATAAGCTTTAATGATTATTACTCAAATGACAGCCAAAATAAGAATGCGGTTATTGACTAGTATGACTTAAAATATAACAACCTAATTGTAAGATTATATTAAGCAAGAGGACTTCATGAGTAATAAATGAGTGAACAAATCTCAAGATTTTACCCAAAATCACTAAAAAAATTTCGTCCATAAATGGAAAGCGTGAAAGAACACTAAATAAAACTCACAAAACACTCACTTTTCACTTGAAAAAAACTCCTTCCCAAATATAAGAAGAATCTAACTTAAAGTATAACTTTGATTGAGGAATATTAAGGCTTCAAAGACCATTTATAGCTTAGAACAATTCAAGTTAAGTGATTGGTTGAGTTAAAGGCGGGATTAAAATTAAAAAGTTGTCGGAATAGTAGTGTTGGGCTGCTTATTGATAGTCTTAACATCCTGCAATCTAAAGTAGAAATTAACATATTTACTTTGTAAATTTGACAGGAACCTTTGGGAGATCAAGTTAAAGCAGTGAGTAATTATTGTTTTGATTCCTTTTTAGCATTCATGAAGTTTTCATAAGATGAACATGGATTTTGATGCATTATTATGTAAAGAAAAATTGATTTATTGCATTTAACTGAATAGTTAATACTCTACTCATCTTGTCTTTGCTTTGCTTTGTTCTATACTAAGAGTCATCTAATGATACTGAGATAGGTGATGATTAGTATGATGTATTGCTTTTTATTTATATTGCACTTCGTTTGAAATTCTGGTAGAGGTCAACTGGGATTTGGATGTGGATCCACTTGAATATATATGGCCATGATTAAATCGATATTGACTGATATAAATTGATATGAATCTTATGGCCACCGCAAATAATAGTTTAACTAGTGATAGGGCCCTCTTTTACATCTAAAAGTTTTGTGAATTCCATTATTTTCTTGAACTTGTGATTAAAAAGGAATTTATTATATAAAGAGGTGAACTCAAAAGATTTTGTTACTCATTGGGTACATTGTACTCACTCCATTTTCTTCAACTTTTGTAGATGATAGAACACAAGGTGTTTGAAAAGCAGGCCATTAGTTGAAGAATGTTTGCCGAAGGAAGTAGAGTTTCATCTTTGGAGCTACTACGAGGAAGCACCTGGTTACAAATATATTTAGGGACAATTTATAAACTTTACATCTTTTGTGCTAATATATGTGCTTATCTCTATAGTGATAGGTTTATAACCGATCGCCCTATGTCTTCTCTCAGTATAGTATTAAAAGAAAGAAGGGGATTAACTAGTAATGACTATATAGATGCATATAAGAATATATATATATAAACATAAAATATATAAGATACACATATATATAGCTTATAGTATGTAAGTGAAGACGAACAGGTAACTTTTGTATTGACTGGAAGCCAACTTTTCAATGCAAAGACTTTCAAGTCGCTTGACTCGGCTAGTTAATCAATGAAATATACTTATTAACATAACTCGTTGTGTTCTTTAAATCTTATTGCAAATCTACTTTTAATTGTGTAATGCGTTTGAGCACGAAATGCAAATGAAGAAATACAAAACATATTCTACTTCTTGGAGTTGAGATTGTAAATTTCCGTTTCTCAACATCCAGACTAATGTGTGTAATGACTTACCCCACTTTGACATGATATTGACTACTTTGGGTCTGGCCTGTACGGTTTTGCTCTTGGGTTCTCACCCAAAAGGCCATGTCAGATGAAGGGATTCTCTTCGCTTATAAAGTGGTCTCACTTTCTTTACCCAAGCGATGTGGGATTGAGGCTGTCACAATATGTGTTCCATGTGTTGAGAATGACAAGAAGCAGATCCAACACCAGGCTTATAAGTATTTTCAAAATTTCAAAGAAATTCAGTAACTATGGTCAAAATAGCATAAGGTTATTTTGGCTCTTCTAACTTATAAAAAAAAAAAGAACCATGTAAAAAAATATTATTTAGAAATCACTTAAATAAATTCACCTTTTAAAATGTTAAACAATTTAAAGAGAAGAACATTTCGTTAGTTTTGAAAGTCTTGTTCTAGCTTATTGGTGCAAAAAACAAAAGTTAAAACGAAAGCTTCCACACAATAAAAAGAAAAAAAATGTAACATGTTAATGGACAAAGAGATATTGAATAATATTGGATAATATAGCTAAGGCATGACAAGAGTATTATCAAAGCGGTGTTCCAAGGGCCCTACATGCATAAACTTCTTCTCACGAGGCATCAACAAATTAGCTTGCAAGTTGCTATTTACTAAGGTATGTGTAACTTGTACCTTGTCATATAAACCCCTTTCCTAGCTTTTTAAGCAAGATCTATACTTGCTAGATACATGGCAAAAATGTATAGGTAGTCAAGCTCAAAGAATATTTAAATTCATTAGACATTCATATAACATGTAGGAATAGGTAGTCTTTATGCCATAACCTAATTCACAACAATAGTCACAAAGGAATCAGAAGTAGACCACTGTAATTCTCTACATAGTTTGTAGAAACCAAGTAACAAAGGATCAAGCTCAAAGAATATTTAAATTCATTAGATATTCATATAACATGTAGGAATAGGTAGTCTTTATGCCATAACCTATTTCACCAAAAAGAACATAAGATGTACATAACAATAGTCACAAAGGAATCAATTAGAATAAACCTTGCTAACTGAAACTTGACAAAAAAACAGTCTACAATCAGCCCTGAAAACAGTCTAAAAATCAGCCATAGTAAGATCCTATACATAGAGTACATATTGGGGCAGCCTTAAATAAAATATCATAGCAAATTATGAGGTAAACAAGCCAAAAACAGATTACACATACGGCTGACCAGCAAGTAAACAAAAGCTTATAGGGGCTAGATACAAGGCTAAAACCATAATAAAACATTAAAGTAGTAATCCAAGCAAAAAGGGGCAGTTTTGTGCAACTTAAGCTTCTTTGGATCTTTTAATACATTCTCTAGCATATTCAATGTGTACTCCATAGTTTCATTGATAGAAATATGAAACTCCCAGCATTCTTTCATGAATTTTTCCCATTCAGTAACCACATATTCAAATGTACTAGGGGTTGTATTGGAAGGTCCTGAATCTACCCCAGAAATTCTAGCATTCCTCTTTCATTTTATCCTCTTAGAGGCATCCCTTCCAAGCACGGAATTGAAGGCGTGAATCAATTTTTCATTAAAAAAATCTATGTTATTTTTGGCTAGTATAGCTAGCCATCACAACCCGACGAAGAACCAAATTGTTTGATAAGCTATCAAGAGAGGCAGTAAAGATATGAATCATCTTACTCACTAGAGATCGGAAGAGCAAGATCAATTGGGTTACCCAAAACTAGATCTTGTAAAAACCACAAATTCATAGCCTCCAACTGAGTATATTTCCCATCTCTTGGTCTAAATCTATGAGCAAACATCAAATGAAGCTCCCTAGTGCCTTAGCCAAAAAGGGAGCATGATAAGAGGGCTTCCTAAGCCTCGGTTTCTCGTAAATTACCCAACAATCCTCTAGGTGATCAAAATTAGACTCATAAATTTCACTACCATCATACATAACAAACAATTTAACCAAGGACTGCCTATAAACAAGAATCATCTTTCCATGAACATGAGTAGGAAAATAATCTAGTCCATCATTAGTAAAAGCATTGGCATAGAAGTACTTAATCAAATTCCTACTTATACCTCCACTTACTTCTAAGAGTTTTATCTAACCTCACTTTTCAAAAAAAGCCATAAATTTGAAATCCTTTTTTCGGTAATATTCTAAGTCTACCCAACAACCAGGATTCACCTTTTGCTTCTTCATGATATTAAATCTATCCTTAGCATCCTTGTCAATAAAATAGAAGTTAGGAAATGTTTAACCTTTATTCATGGTGCCTTCCTCCCCTACCTTCTCCTTTCCTTTCCTGGACGAGCTAGGGCTGAAATTAGTGGTGCAGAAGATGGAGCTGCCATTGGGGGTGGTCTTGGCCGGAAAGGGCTCGTTTGAGCGCCATGGTTGCTGCCCTACCAATTTCACTCATGGAATTGGATGAGTCTTCACCTCCTCTTGGATTTGAAACACTAGAAAGCAGTGGAATAGAGCTAGAAACATCTTTCAATGTACTCACAACTTCAGGTGCAGCTTAAAAATCACCCATGGAGAAACCACCCGAACCTGTACCTTCATCTTCGGATAAAAGTCTAAATCGGTGGAAAATAGGTCGTTAATGGTGTGTTTCAAGGCTGTTTTTGTTTCTAGTTATGGATTGGGTTTAATTGAAGATTTTGGAATGGAAGGAGAAGAAGACGATAGATTTCTATCTTGATGAAGGAGAAGAAGAATTTTAAGACTTAAGGGCTTCAACTTACAAAAGAGTACAAGTAAGACCTCAAGAAATGAAAAGAGAATAAATAGGATTGAATCTTTATAACTTGTGAATTTTGGGCCATAAGTTATTAGGAATATTTAATAATTAATTGGAGACCCATCTAGTAAACAAGGGTAACAGGTAAGAAAAAATAATTTTTAAATTTTCCCACTTTTTATGATCAATTCATTAAAGCATAGGCTCTTTGGGAAATAAAGAAATAGGTGGACGTCTCAACTAATGAAAAATATAAGTTTTGCTTATTGATGTGCATCCAAGAGATTTAACAATATCTGGTCGGCTAAGAATTTAATTGCTAAATAATCTATGGTGACAAATTTTGAACTATAAATTAGATTCATGGACATGTCGAGAAACATGTCTCAAGACGATGATACTAGCAACGCCCTAGCATGTTTCACTCGATTGGCTAATCAACTAGCTCATCAAATCGATCTATCACTCCAACAAAATTCAAATGGGGAAACATCAAAAAATGAGGATAATAAAAATGATGCGATGGAACGATTCCATCAACTTAAACATGCCATCTTCGAAGAAGCTAAGAAGCCAATAGCAGCGGAAAATTGGATCTGTACAATTGAAAATTGGATCAACTTAAACATGCCATCTGTTCATGTCCCCGATTGTGAAAAAGTAAATTTCACTACTTTCATGTTAAGAGTAAGTGCAAGCTATTGGTGGAACACTTTAATAAGTATGGGAGAAGACGAGGAGATGACTTGGGAAAAATTTCATGCGAATTTTCGTTCCAAATATTTTTCTACTGCCGCAAGGAATCAAAAATTGAATGAATTTATTCATCTCAAGCAGAACAAAATGAATGTGTCAGAATATATTCAAAAATTTGAGGAATTGTCAAGATTTGCAACTCACAAGTTGGGGACCATGGAATTGAAAATAAATCGATTTATGGAAGGTGTGAAGCCCAAGCCGTCTAGAGATGTATTGATGCTAGGAATTCTAAGATTTAAGCTTTGTTGCTGTCGTGGATAGGGCACTACTAGCAGAACAAGCTAAGACTAAAATTCCTCGGGCTAGAGAATATCGAGCCCGTCATTCTCAGGGTTCAAATACTAATAAAAAATGGAATTCTTTAGCAAAGAAATGGAATAAGGGAAATAAGAGATCATACGGAAATTTTAAGAACCAATCCAATACTAAGAAGTCGAAGACCCAGGGAGAGCTGCCAAAAAATTTATCAACCGCAGTGCTCAACATGCGCTAAAATGCATACAAGCCCACGCCAAAAAGAATTGGGGGTATGCTATGGGTGTGGCAAGGAAAGACATATGGTCAAAAAATTACCCCACTAACTCAAAGCCCAATAATCGTACGGATAGAGTTTTTGCAATGTTTCAACTTCCGATCTCACCAACAGTGGCAATGTTATTACAGGTACAACCTATGGTTATAGTAGACCTGTATACGCTTTATTTGATTCTGGTGCTACACATTTATTCATTTCTTATAATGTTGCTCAAGATGTAAACTTTGAAATAGTGTCTATGCCATTAGATATGAGTGTTAAATAGTTTCAATGTGGCAATGGATTATATGACTAATGCTATGATTCAATTAGAATGTCATATATATCTGGCAAATTTGATTCTCTTTGAGCTCATAGACTTTGAGATGATCTTCAAAATAGATTGGCTATCTAAGCACAGGATGATTATTGATTTTCGAGCTCGAACCTTAGTATTTCAGGAAAAGAAGACCATACTGTTCTCGTTTCTTTTAAAGACTACTTGTACAATAATTTTAGCACTTCAAGCTCAAAAGCTATTAAGAAAAAGCCATTTGGGTTCTTGGGTTAGTTTACATCAAATTAAGGCCGAAAATTCTATTACAATCTCACCTTTGCCTGTAGTTTAAGAATATCTAGACGTATTCTCAAGTGACTTACCAGGATTACCCCCAAATCACGGGTTGAATTTAGTATTAAGGTATATCCTGGTACCAAACCAATATCAAAGCACCTTACCATATGGCACATGTTGAATTGAAGGAACTTTGAGCCCAACTAGATGAATTACTTAATAAGGGATTTATTTGGCCTAGTACATCCTTTGGGGTGTGCCAGTTTTATTTGTAACTTAGAAAGATGAATCGATGTGGCCCTATATCGATTATCAAGAATTGAATAAGACCACAATAAAGAATAAATATCCTCTTCCATGCATTGATGATTTACCTGATCAACCTAGAGGTGTCGGCAAACTTTTCCAAAATAGACTTGAGATCAGGTATTATCAATTGAAAATAAAGGAAGAAGATATTCCCAAGTCATCATTCAGTACAAGATATGGTCATTTTGAGTTTTTTGTCATGCCATTTGGCATGATTAATGCACCCACTGCATTTACAGATCTTATGAACTGGGTGTTCAAAGATTGTTGGATAAATTTGTAATAGTGTTTATCGAAGATATATTGATCTATTCAAGATCTTGGGAGGAACATAACAAGCACTTGCACATTGTTTTGCATTCTTTAAGAGAAAAACAATTGTATGCCAAGTTCTCAAAAGGTGAATTTTGGGTAGAAAAAGTGCTTTTTCTTTGTGATGTCAAGGATCAAAAGGAAATTTCAATTGAGCAAAGAAAAGTTGAAGCTATGACAAACTGGGCTCAACCCATAACTCCCACATAGGTGCTAAGTTTCTTAGGATTGGCTGGACATTATCATCAATTTGTCAAGGACTTTTCAAAGATTGTAGTTCCTCTCCACGGTTAACAAGGAAAAATGTACAATTTAAATGAACTGAAGATTGTGAAAAAAGTTTCCATGAATT
The DNA here is from genome assembly GCA_963692815.1 of Nyctanthes arbor-tristis. Lineage (NCBI taxonomy): Eukaryota > Viridiplantae > Streptophyta > Magnoliopsida > Lamiales > Oleaceae > Nyctanthes > Nyctanthes arbor-tristis. The sequence continues at coordinate 19,529 of CAVNYN010219006.1, forward strand.
AAAGACTCGGTTACCATAGCACCAATTTTTACAGTACCCAAGAAGGTGGTAATTTTATATCTATAGTGATGCATCAAAGTGTGGACTTGTATGCGACTTAATACAGACTGACAAAGTCATGGCTTATGCTTCTAGGCAATTGAAGCCTTATGAGAAGAATTGTCCTATGCACCACTTAGAATTAGTCACCATTGTGTTTTCCTTAAAACTTTGGCAACATTCTATGGAACAAAATGTGAAATTTTCACCAATCATAAAAGTTTAAAATACTTTTTCACTTAGAAAGAATTAAATATGCGGCAATGAAGGTGGCTTGAATTAGTGAAAAACTATGATTTAACGATCAATTACCATCCAAGGAAGGCAAATGTGGTGCAAACACCTTGAGTCAAAAAGCCATCACGAGCAAGAAAAGAACTAAGGAGTTACAAAATGAGTTTGAGAACTTTGGCTTAGAATTTTTAACAAATGGAGATGCCAAACTAAAAACAATAATTCAATGTTAAGGGATCAATTAAAAAGAGGACAAAAGAATGATGAATTTGCTAAGAAGATCCGTAATAATTTGGCAAACGGAAAAGAATAGTTAGGGATTATTAAGGTACAAGGATAGAATTTAAGTACCAGAAACTAAAGTTCTAGGGGAATGTATTTTGAAGGAAGCGAATATCACACCATATTCCATGCGCCTTGATTTTACAAAGATGTATCATGATATAAAGAAATTATATTGGTGGCCAGACATGAAAAGGCATATTTGTAGCTAAATGCCTCATTTATCAGTAGGTAAAAACTAAACAATAACTGCCAGCAGGAATATTACAACCACTAGAAATCCCTTAATGGAATTGGGAGAAATTAACAATAGACTTTGTTAATAGACTGCCTATAGTTGCAAGGGGATATGATGCAGTATGGGTAGTTGTGGATCGACTGCAAAGTCGGCACACTTCGTTCCCATTCAAATGACTTTTAAAATGGAGCAACTTGCTGAGTTGTATATTCAAAAAATAGTTAGATTAGATGGTGTTCCACTTTCTATTACCTGTGACTGAGATCCATGTTTCTTATCACAGTTTTGGAAAAAAGTTCACCAAAACTTGGGGACGCAGTTAAATTTTAGTACTACTTTTCATCTCCAAACTGATGGTCAATCAAAATGCAACATCCAAATCCTTGGAGATACGCTTTGAGCATCTACACTAGAGTTCCTACAAAAATGGGATTATTACCTACCTTCAGTTGAATTTTCGTACAATAATAGTTATCATTCATGAATCCAAATGGCACCATACGAGGCATTATATGGAAGAAAATGTAGATCACCCTTGCATTGGAATGAAGTTGGTAAACAGAAAATTATTAGCTCGGAAATGATGGAAGAAGTGATTGAAGTGGTGGAAAAGATTAAAGAAAAATTGAAAGCCACACAAGGCTACACGACGCTCTTCCGATCTCCAAAATCACTAAGAAAATTCGTCTATAACTGGAAAAGGGTGAAAGAACACTAAATAGAACTCACCAAAACACTCGTCTTTCACTTGAAAAAGACTCCTTTCCAAATATAGGAAGAATCTAACTTAAAGTACAACTTTGATTGAGGAATATTAAGGTTTTGAAAACACGTTTCAGCTTAGAACAACAATCCAAGCTAAGTGATTGATTGAGTTAAAGGTTGGTTTAAAAATAAAAAAAGTTGCAGGAACAGCAGTGTTGGGACTGTTTATTGATAGTCTCAACATCCTGTAATCTAAAATAGAAATAAACATCTTTGCTTCGTAAGTTTAACAGGAACCTTTGGGAATCAAGTTAAAGTAGTGAGTAACTAAATGTTTTGATTCTCGTTTAGTATATATATAAGTTATAGTATGTAAATGAAGACGGTGGGATAACTTTTGTATTGATTGGAAGCCTACTTTTCAATGTAAAGTCTTTCCAATCGCTTGACTAAGCTAGTTAATCAATGAAATATACTTATTAACATAACTCGTTGTAATCTTTAAATCTTATTGTAAATCTAGTTTTAATTGTGCAATGCATTTGAACATGAAATGCAAATGAGGAATAAGAAACAAATTCTACTTCTTGGTGTTGAGATTGTAAGTTTTAGTTTCTCAGCGTCCATATTGATATGTTTTCATATGTTGAGAATGACAAGAAGCAGTCCCAAGACCAAGCTTTTTTTTAAAGGAAACAAACTTATTCATTCATGGAATCAGGCACCGGTACATCAGACAAAAATAAAGGACGAAAGTGAAACCATTCTTGAAAAAACAAAGAGGCAATCTTCAGCAAGCAAACCCAAATAGGAAAGATCAGGTCCAATGGAGAATAATGCAAGGTGTATAGCCAAGGCATCAGTTTCAAAAATAATAGGCTGTTGGAATCAGATGTGTCCAGTGCAATGCTTCATGGACAGCCAATACCTAGGCCAAAGTTGCGTCGAAGTTTTGATGCAAAATCACAACTTTGCATGCTATGAAAAAACCATGCTCGTCCTGAACAATGAACCCCAAACCAGCCTCGTGTTGAGATGCAAAAACAGCAACAAAAATGTTAACCTTGAGTGAGCCAATAGTCAGAGGAGACCACAGATGAACCTCATTAACATTTGACTAAGCAACCATTCGAGCAGGGTTTGCTAGTTTTGCTTCACACTGCTGATGCAAATACGTTTCAGTAGCAGAAACAACCTGAAGAGCAAAAGCAGAGGTTGCCTTATAGACTACCTCACTTCGGTTGTTCTAGATTGAAAAAGGAACACTAACCTAGAATTGGATTTACTCTAGAGGCCACCCAAACTCTCCTGGCAAAGGCGTAGCTAGTAAGAATAGATTCATCCTCAGTCCAGCATACTGGGCAATGAGGATTAGTGGAGACATGTTTAGCACAAAGAGCACCAACTATGGGAAGGATTCTGGCGGCTGCATGCCATAAAGAGTGCTTGCCCTTGGCTGGGATATAGAGGTTCCAAATTTTATGCCATAAAAAGTCGAAAGGAGCTAGAACATTAGTGCAGAATCTGTCATAAGAGTTTTGTAACCACTTTGAATGGAGTAAACACCCTTCGGATCATGAAGCCAAAACAATCTATCATCCACATTCCGAACACTTAAAGGGATGTTGAGGATAAGGTGACGGTCCTCTCATTAAACAAATCTCACACGATATCCCTATACCATTGTAGATTACTGTCAATCATAAGGCTGTTGACTGTAATAAGGGATGCATCTGGGATTGGATCAGAAGTGACACAACCATTCCGTGAGTCAGGGAGCCATGAATCCTTCCACACTTGGATAGAAGACCCCCTAGGCTACTGGAAGCGATAGCCCTACTTGAGAAGTGGTTGAGATGCCATAATGCTACGCCAAATATAGCTTGGATTGTCACCAATTGTGGCTTTAGAGAAAGAGGTCGAAGGGAAATATCTTGCTTTGTAGACCCGAGACACTAAAGAATGCTGATTCACAATAAGCTTCCAAGCTCGTTTTCCCAATAAGGCCAAGTTAGCCTTATGTAGCTTCTTAAAACCTAGGCCACCCTGAAACTTGGGTATACACATTGGATCCCAACAGAGCCAATGAATACTCCTTTCAGAGATCGGAAGAGCCACGGAAACGCATTTATCTTACTTTCAATATCTATGCAAAGAGTAGTTAGGATTAAGAAGATACTCATTGTGCAATTGGGGATAGCTTGAATCATAGCCTTTAGGAAAATCTCTTTACTAGTGCTTCAGAGGGAATTTTTCTTTCCAACCCTACAAGATCGGAAGAGTTAAGCTTTAATTGGCAAAAATATCCTTCTTCTTCTTACAAATCATGGAGGGAAGACCCAAATAGCGGGCGTGCCCTTCAGAGCTATGAATCCCAACACTGGAGCAGATGGCATTTGTACAATTGGTTGGAACATTTGAGCTAAAGAAAAGAGATGACTTCTAAAAATTAATAGCTTGCCCTGACTCCTTCTCATAGATATCAAGAATATGCTTGATCTCCTAGCATTCTCTAGTGTTTGCACGGAAGAGCTGGAGACTGTCATCTACAAATAAAACATGGGAAACAATAGGCGCACTTCGAGCAATTTTGGCGCCATGCAGCAGCCCAATTGACACCTTAAGATTATTAGAAGTCACTTAAATAAATTCACCCTCTAGAATGTTAAATAGTTTAAAGACAAGAAAATTTTGTTAGTTTTGAAAGTCTCATACTCTCTATCAGTGCAAAAAACAAACAAAAGTTAAAATGAAAGCTTCCGCACAAGAAAAAGAAAAAAATATATATAACATATTAATGGACAAAAAGATATTCAATAGTATTACATAATATAGCGGGGGCGTGACACATAGCCTCGTTGGACTTACTTAGCTTTACCTCTTTCTTTGCATCTTTCTTATATTCCTTCTCATGTGGATTGTTTAGCAAATAACTTCCATGTCTTGCGATTTGGAGTTCTGAGTCATGAGCCCGCGTGGCTAGCTCTTCAAAAGAGTGAGGCATATTTGCCTGAAAATTGTAAAGCAATCCCCAATGCATGCCTTGGACACACATATCATTGGATGACCATTCACTTATACGCTCTTTGCAGGTTAGCAAAAGATTCCTTCTGCTCAATGAACTCTACCACAAACTCTTATTTCTCTTGTTTTGTCCTGGCGAGTCCCGAAAGACTAACCGTCCACCGAATGTACTCTCAACTGTCAATTGAACCTATTGTGAGATTAGTGTACCATTCGAACACTGCGGATGAATTGTTTGACTGTTGTGTCATTGTAAGTGCCGACATTATTGCATGTCTCAATAAAATGGGCAACATGTTGCTTTGGGTTGCCGTTTCCTTTAAAACACTAAAATATTGGAGGTTGAAAGCCAAGTGGCATCCTAATTTCATCAATTCAATGACTACACGGTTTAGCATATACCATCGAAGACTATGATGTGATGAACCACCACCATATTGGGCTCGGATTATGTCAGCGATCATGTGCTGACGTTGTTGAACAGACAAGAGCCAACATAGACTTGAGTGGTGTCACGCAAGACATTTTTAGTTTCCCGGTCCTTGTATGGGTGCATGTCAAGTGGAAGATTGCAATTAGTGTCTCCTCAAGAGGAGACACAATTTCCTTTCCTTTCTCACTTTCCATTGCGATTTTGGTACTTGAAATTACTAACATTTGCAAAATCAAGAGATGAGAGGCAAAAGAGTCCCACTAGCGTGCCAAGAAATTTGGTTCAAACAAATTCCATATGTTGAAATAAATAATAAGGAAATTTGTTATAAATTGAAGTTTGAGAAAAATACAAGTTGATTGACGCTCTTGTAATTTGTTAAGTTGCAAAAATCCTCTGATTGATGATTTCGGCATTGAAGACGAAGTGCCATGTGACTTGATCTTTCACTTTAAATTAATTTTAGACTTTGAAACCTCAATATTTGTGGATCTCTGAATTGGTAGTGGATGAAGACTTTGAGACTTAAGCCTCAATTTTTGTAGATCTCCGAATTTAGACTTGAAGACTTGATTAAAGGAAGACTTTAATCTACTTTGAATTTCTACACTTTGCCTTTGAATTTACCTTGAAACTTCAATTTGGAACTTGACTTAGAATTTGAGAAGACTTTTATCTTCTTAGACTTGCAGAGAATTTGGCTCTCTTATTACTCTCCTTGAAAACATTCTATAGAGAATGTGTCCACTCGCCAAATCCTAAGACCAATAGGGTTTATATAGAAAAAAGCCACGGGTCGTATAGTTGGCCTAAGAAGTGTGCTGGTGTTTAGGCTTTTCATTATTTAATCGAGCTAAGTATGATATTTACTGTCGCTTCAATTTTTTTTCTATTTTTTCAGTTTCTAGTTTTTAAAAAAAAAAAATACTATTTTAGGAATTTCAGCCTATTATTATTTTATTTAATATTTTAATTATTATTAATCATTATCCGACGGTTTCTTCACGGATTCTTCTCCTTCTTGCTTGTAGTTAGACTAACCGTTTATCGGTTATTTGAAATCTCAACTAGTCTTCTTTATCAGATTGTTTATTGTTTGAGTTGCTACATATCAAATAGTTTGTAGTTATTGCATTGTGTCATTGGTGTTGAAAATGAGCTGTTAGCGTCGTATTACTTGTTTTGTTTTGCAAGCCAGTCACTCACCAGAATCGGTGGATGTTAGTGATTCAAAGAGGAAAAAAGGTTACTCCATCACTTCCTTTGAAGAAGAGATGCAAACATGAGATTTCCAATTTGTCAAGGGAATCTCCTGAGAAATACGTTCCCAATGTTTGTTTATATTTTGAGATTATGTTGTAATTTATTTTCTAATAATGTGTCTTTTATTTGAAATTGATAGTTATATGTAGTCATTTATATAGAATAATGCTATATAGCACCAGTGGTGCTCGGCACCAGTCTAGATAGCGACCAATGTGACATAGAATGTTAAGTGAAATTAAATGAATGAATAAAGAACCCACTTAATTCAATTTATCATTTAATGATACCTTGATATGGTGTCAAGCACCAGTGGTGCTAAACAGCATTACTCATTTATGTAATATCTTGGATGGTTTGTTTGTGACATAGTGATTGATTTAGGATCTAATGCATCTAGTTATATGTAATCTGGTTGTCAATGTGTTTTGTTGATTTTTTGAGTTCTTATTTGTTGATTTATAATAATTAACACTCTATGCTATGCTTGAAATGATGTCTGATATCATTGTAACAGGATTTGTTTTTTAACTAACATTGTATATTACATATATATCAACTTATGTTTTTTTGTAACAATATTTGATATTATGTGACATGATATGTTTCTTGTGTAATAGTGCATGTAACATGCATTGCAAGTTATGTCACAGCTTGGACGTTGTTCCATCTCCCCCTACGTCCCCTTTGGTTTGGTTGCCGCAGATTTACTGGGGAAGAGGGAGGGCCTGGATGCTAGAAATCCCCGATGTCTAAGGATATGGTGCTAAAAGTCATGCATTGCAAGTTATGTTGCTCTTTGTAAGCATTAGTAATAGTGTATGTTATTTGTTTAAAATGGTATGTTATTTAATATTTTTGTAGTACAAGTACTGTGTTATTTGTGTAATAGTCAATGTTATTTTTCTTTCAATGTTTGTTAAGTTTGAAAAATTACATAATATATTGTAACAAGATTTATTACCGTTGCAACAACATTTGTTTGTTATATGTATTATAAGTGACTTTATTTTTATGAGAAGTTATGCTATGTTTGCTTTAGTATAAGTTAATTCAATTTTTTTTAAGGTGGTGATTTTGTTGATTAAGAAAAATGGTTTTGTGGTAGACCTTTGTCACATTCAGCAATGAATGTGATAAGGAATTTAAAACAAAGCTGACTCAGAGCTAGAAAGATATTTTTGCTTGTACATGTTTTGGTTGTCATATTTTTATGGAAGAAGTTCTTTTACAGAAAAAATTGATACACAATATGTTGTTAAGGGAGGTTCACCAGACCAATGATTTTGAGATGTGGCTTAGTTTGTCTAAGAAGTTGGTGCATTTTGCAGTCAAGGAGTTCTATCTAACTATCGGTTTAAAGTGCACCGGAGGTGCTACATTGCCTAGTTCGAAATTTATTCAGAGACGATAAGACAAAATACTTTAGTCATTTAAGAAAGGTTCAAAAGGAAGCACTTAGAAAGTTTTTAATAAGTTGACTTGTGAGTCTTATTATGAGGTTGTAATGAAAATTCAGATTTTATACTTGTTGTCTTCTCTGCTGCTTTCCTATCCTTATCCTAGATAGGTTGATGGCTTTTATGGAATGCAATTGAGTCTCTGCAGGCAGGACCGTTCCAAGGTTTTCGGGAGCCCTAAGCAACTTTTGAATTAAAATTTTATGGGGCCCTGAACCAAAACTTATATTGAAAAAATTTATTTGTAGAATATATTAATAAATTAAATATATAAATATGAATTACATTGATTATTAATTATACTTAGCAATAAAATTTTTTCTCCCTTGTCAACCAGTAAATGTTATTTCTATGTATTTTATCACATACTTAAAATATAAATATTTAAACTTTCAGTAATAATTTTTTAATTTCGGGGCCCTTTTTGCTGAATCATTGTTGGGGGCCCTAAGCAACCGCTAGAAGGCCTATGCTCAGGCACGCTTATGCTTGGAGGCAATAGAGGGTTATGCTTGGGCTAAAGAGATTTTTGATTTGACATTGTATTATCTTAGGATTGCTCTTAGGTCATGTTCTAATCCAGATCCTAGTCACACTTCACTACAAGTAAATTATGTGTGGGTAAAAAGTTTTACTCACACATAATATAAATGACAATGACAACAAGTGTGGGTAACAGTCTGTAGAGAAAAGTTTTTACCCACGCACATATTTATGTGTGGGAAAATCTAACTCTTTTACCTGCACATGCATGCATAAATAAACATTAAAATATGTGTGGGTGATGTGTATGCCAAGTACGCAATGACAACGTGGATGATGACTTGGTAGCTGATGTGGCATGACATGAATGATGATGTGGCACCTAAGTTGGCTAATGTTACACCATGGATGTGACTTGTCGACTAACATGGCATGTCACTTGTAATTCATTATGTGTGGATAAAAACTAAAATTATTGTGTGGGTGAAAGTACATTTATATTTAGGTAATAATGTATTTATGTGTAGGTAAAAGTAAATTTATGTGTAGAAACATACCAATTAAAAATTATGCGTGTTAAAAAACTAAGATTATGGTGTCGTTAAAAGTACATTATCTGTAGATAATAGTACATTTACTTGTAAGTAAAAGTATATTTATGTGTAAGCACATACCAATTAAGTGTTGTTGACGTCAAAGATAGCCTTCGACTCAACAACATGATTTGTATTCAAGGGAATTTCGTATTTGAATTGATATGGGCAGTAAATATAAAAGCTCAGAGAATGTTTGTAATAATTGAAAGATTGTAAATGTACCAAAGACAATAAGAGTGAGATTTGGGTATCAAACCCCTTCTCAATTTCGTTTACCTGTATTTATAGTGTACATTTGCTATTTGCATGGGGGCAATGATTGCATGCATTTAATGCCAGGCCCACAAGAATGACGTAAAGATCAAATCGACTGAGATTAAACATTCACTTTTTGACTAATGGCTACCTACGCCATGCATGGGTAGGTGACCACCACTTTGCATTTAATACTAGACACCATCAGCCATAAGTGATAAGGTTTCCTACGTGGGTTTCCAAGCTGCTGCTTAGCTGGCATGCTAGCTAAGTAGCGGTTCCAGGTTGAGATACTATGAGCTCGTTGGCGTAGCGCTCGGACTACCTAAACCGCGGGAACGCTGGAGTAGAGATTCGTTCCTCAGCTCGCTGAATCAGGTCTCAAGATCTTCTGGTCATTAGGTCATCGGGTTAGATGAGGCACTTGGGGTGTGATTCCAAGACCCTGTGACCGTTGACCTCTGTTGGCCATTTACCCTTGCTGAATTTAAGACCTAGCGGCCATAAGTGTAGCTAGTAATACAACTTGAAAATGCAAAACTACATCGCTTCTTTTCAGGCCATCTTGATTGCTGCCACTACTATATACAAAACTTCAACATGACAATCAAAATTTGTAGTTTTTAATTATTAACTTAATTTGCTTGAATTCTCTCTTTTGATGCATTGGCTGAATCAGAAGCCTAATTCTCTCCAACTTGTTCTTCTCATCGGTTGCCTAGTGATGAAACTTAAGCTTCATAAGTTTCTTCTTTCGGAGCGTCGGAATAGTAGCTTCAAGAATATCATCTTTTTTTCCCCCAATACATGCTACACTATGCAACTGCTATTTCTGTGTAGGAACATGAATGGTGATATTTTCCCCCCGCAAACAACTAACAAGACGTGATAATTTCCCAGCTCATGTAAACAATGCATAACATGAATTTCAAAATCATGAAAAAAAGATAATCAAATAGTGATACATCTATATATTCACAGAAAAAAAGGTTATGACTGATATTCTCTTGGTCTCAATTAACCCAAAAAAGGTTACGACTGATATTCTCCTGGTCTCAATTAACACTGTTACCTTTACGACTGATATTCTCTTGGTCTCAATTAACTCTATTACCTTAACAAATACAGCAATCTCTGTCGAAGTTTCACGACTCACAGTAAGAAAAGCTTCCAATTCGAATTTGAAATCAGTATCATCATCCTACGGAAAACAAATTTAACAAAATCAAGGAGCTAAAGTCATCAAATATAAAAATACATATCACATTAAATTTGGATGAAAATTACAACAAAGCACTTTATCTTATAACATTTATGAATTGCCATTACAATAAATTTGAAGCAAGTTCAAATGAAAGTAGATCAAAAACTAAAATGTGATGAAGGCATTGACAATTCTATTACATAGCCCTCTTATTTAATATTTATAGTGATAGAGTTGGAGGGCAAAAGATTGAAACATATGCCATAACAGTGTCAATTACTAAACTAATATATGTAATTACAAAGAGCAAGTATCAACAATCAAAAGACCAGTAAGAACACCAAAATTGGAAACATATAGTATATAGGATATGATTTGGACCGCAACCTTGACCTTAATCCTGAGATGCCCAAAAGTTAGGCAAAGCCACAACGTGGTCGAAATCAAGAAAATATCGAGGCTTGAGATCTATTGACTAGTTTCCTAGGTCGCTCCTAATGAATGGTCATGTTGTAAACTTCAACTTCCGAACAGCAGCATCCTAAATGGAAGATATGTTGAACTATATTCTGATTGAGATGTGATCTCAACCTCTTCTTCTTTTTCGTCAGAGCTCATATAGCCATACTCTTCTTTTAGTTGGATGACCTGCTTCTTGAGGAAGGACAAGTCACACTCAGGGCGCTTCCTCACGATCTCTCTAAGGATCTCCTTCACCGTCTTGTAATAAAAGCCGGTGTTAGGGCTCTTGAATTCCTCAGAGGCCCTTTATTTCGCAACCACCTCCTGGTATCCAACAAGCTTGCTGGCGGCAACCCTTCTCTCAGCCTTCCTCAAGGCCTGCTCGTGGCTTGACCACTCCGTCACCAGCTGAGTTTCCAGATCCTCATACTTCTTCTTCCAAGCCGCCAGCTTTCTTCGCAAATCAACCAACTCTCCCCTAGCAATATGCAGCTCTTGCTCTTTTTCCCTAAGAGCCAACTCTAATTTCTCCTTGGCCTTGTTGGCCTCAGTCTCCTGGTCAGATAGCTTTCGCTTCTCCCTAATAAAGTGCCCTACGCGAGCCATGGCATGCTCGTCCAAGACACCAGACTTGGCGCGCATCACTGCTCTAGCCTACAAGAGCTCCGCCATCATTGAGCTAGCAGTAAAACCTTCCCACTTCTTGGACCAACCTCGCTCCACGCTGCTCATGGCATTGGTGACAGCCCTAGGCATTGCTGGAACTTTGGTCAAAAAGGCTTTCCTGGCCAAGTTGAACTTGAGCAGCACCTTTAGTTTCTTGTCATAAAATTTTTCTTGTTCAGCCCAACGAGCTGGGTCTACTCAAAGATAAAGATCCTCGCCAATGATTTGGAAAGGCCCCTTAGCAGGTCGCTCCTCACTGGAGGTAAGAGGTGTAGGAATCGCGGGAAGAGGATTGGCTTGGGGCCCCCGGATGGCCAGCTGCCTCTTGCCAAGCAGCTCAGAAGCGACATCATCATCGACTATCATGGGCCTCTTTCCAGCGGCCTTGTCCTGCCTCATTTTCTTCTTCTCCTCCTACCTCCTCAAAGCTTTACCAAGCTGCTCAATAGTCCTCATCTCCTCAGCTTGGTCGCGTGCTACTTTCTTTTTCTCCCACGCAGTTCTCTTTCTTTCGGCCTTCCTAGCAGCCCATTTTTGGACTTTAGAAAGATATTTTTTCCCTAGAAATAGAGAAAGTGTTAGAACGCTCGAATATTTGAAAAGAAGGTTAGCAAGAAAGCGATGACAGCAGCTTATAGTTGCTCAGGTCCTTGGAAATGTGCTCGGTCCTAGGAACAGACAAGCCAGTGATAATCAGAAAGTCCTCTTTCGCTAAATCCATGACGTGGTGGTGGTGTTCTGGTATTTGGGCAACAATCACTGTTTACTCCCTGAACAGAGGAGATAACGCTCGACCTTGCTCAATACCTAACAAAAAAAGAAATACGGTTAAGTGCAGTATGTCAGCTCGCTAAATGATCTATCGAAAATGTGCTTATTGGGTTCCATATAGCTCGTGGAAATGCTGGTGTCCTCATCGCCTGTATTCGGCGGGCTCTCCACTCGCCCCCACCCAGAACCAACTCTCCTTCCAACTGGGACTGGATTCAGACACCCCTTTCACCTGATTTACCTATAGGTTTAGAGTCCTAGCCTTAGATCTAATGGTTATCTGAAACCATCATCTCCCAGAAGACGAGGACCTTATCATGTAGTACGAGTTAAAGTGCTCCGGACTTGGGTATCCTCATCCTTTGTGTTGCCACAGAGCGAGGACCCCAAATGCGATCTTCCAACGCCCAAGAGTAATTTGAGAGAGGGCAATGCCCCAGGGCCTCAATAGCCTAGTGATAGGTTGCTGAAGCAGAACGTGAAAGCCGGCCTCAAACATATTGAAGCTCACTACTACGCACCCTTTCAGGGGGTAGTAAGCCCGCTCCCCTTCATAAGGGACCCAGAGTGCGACGTGATCAGGAACACGATAATCCTGCCTTATCGCATATAGGTTAGTCTCCTTTACTTTTGAACGGATGTGTTTGCATAGCCACATCCAGTCTTTATCGCGAATTACACCCACCAGAGGCCTTCCACTGGAATTCACCTCCTTCTTATCACCATCCTCTCCACTTCCTTCGTCTGTCCATTCAAATTGGACCTCCGGCACCGGCTCTGGCATCAACCCCACTGTCTCCTCATCTGTGGACCATTCTATGTCCACTGCTACTTCTTTCCCTATGCCACTCACTGGAAGAAAACCCTCTTTACCTTCCATTCCACGAAATCCCCTCAAATACCAGAGATTACTTAGGTTTTTTGATGGGTTTGTAGAAATATTCCCTATATAAAAAAAAAAAAAAGATTGTTACCGTGGCACTAAGGCCATCACAGAGCCATAAAAAACACCGGGAAGGGATCAAGAATATAAAGGAATTTTGGAAAGAATAACAATAGAAATCTCCTAGAGAGTAATTACAAAGCAAGATAAAGTGAAGGTGGAAAAGAAACGAATAGAGAGGGGTATAAATAGAGGCTGAGGGAAGATATAAGGGCGATGGCCGCATGGGACATTGGAAAATGAAGAGCCAATATTCAGGGTAATGATTATTGCCTTTAAGTCCCTTAAACACGGCATCCCAACGGATGGTGGACACATGGCAGATAGCGCCACCCAAAACCTTTTTGAAATTCAAAGAGCCAGGTTTCAGGTGGCAAAAAGTTCCAAGAGAATCACCAACTAACCTTCAAGGCCACTAACCCTGAGCCCAAGGACAGCGACCTTGAAGGGGCATCCACTAGGTCGTAAAAGTCAGTGAAGGCCAAAGGTCAACAAAAGTCAATAGTCATAGGGACTTGGAAGCGGGCCTTAAGGACTTCACCTAACCCAACGACCTGGCGATCTAACGACCAGAAGACCTAGAGACCTGATTCAGTGACCTTGAGGATGGATCTCTATTCCAGTGCTCCTGTGGTCTAAGGAGTCTGGGCATCACAATAGCGAGCTCGTAGCACCCACACGTAACGCCATGACCTAACGAGCAAGCCAGTGGAGTAGCAGCATGGGAACTTATGTGAGAAATCTTATCCCTAACGGCTGATGGGACTCCAGCATTAAATGCGAACGGTGGTTATCTGTCCTACGCATAGCTTAAGCAGGCATTAGTCAAAAAAGTGAAGGTTAATCTCAACTGATTTGATACTTATATCATTCTTGTAGGTCCAGTATTAAATGCATACAATCATTATTCCCATGCAAATGGAAAAATACGAATTGCTTATATTGAGAAAGGGTTCAACACCCAAATCTCATTCTTCTTGTCTTCGATACATTTATAGTCTTCCATTTATTATAAATATTCCTTACCTTTTTTACATTTATTGCTTATATTGATTCAAATATGAATTTCCCAGGAATGCAAATCTTGTTTGTTAAGTAGAAGGCTAAATTTGACATCAACATCTTTGATTCAATTTTTTCTTTTATCTTTAAATATGAAGTTCATTCATGATGAGAGAAATTGATGTGGGAAAGATAAAATGTGAACAATAGTTCTCTTTCAATTCTGTATAGCTTTTAGAAAAAGGATGGGAGAGTTCACTATTCTCTATATCATTTTCAACCATTACAAAAACAAAGAAACCCATAATAAATGCATACATTAATTCTATGATTTCATTCTCAAATCTAAAAATAAGTTTCAATTGTCTCCATTTTGACTTTACATATATCTAGTTTCTCCAAAGAAAACAATTTTTATCCAGCTCCTAAAATCTCTATTTGACATTACTCTTAAGACTCTTTTCATGGGAAGAATTGATAAAACACAGCTAGGAAGAATTGATAAATCACAGGTTCCTATGCCTAGGTCGTACCTTCTATTCATGTAGAGAGATAACACAGAAGGCATTTTCCATGCAGAGAGAGCTTCTCACTAAATCAAGAAACCTCATGTTAGAGTCATTTTCGTGGTTTTCATTCAATTTTTAGCTGTGTCTGTATGTTTCTGTGTGGTGCAAATGCTGATTATTATGTCTAAATCAAATTATCCCTTTGATAAATATTGGTGCATCATATTAGTTTCTTCAATCAAAGTCTGTATTCCAAAACTTTGATCAAGTTTCCTTCCCTTCTTCTATAAATCCAAGTTTAAGCATTTTGAGCCCAATCAAATCAAGATGGTGCATAGCAAAAGACAATTAAACCTAATTCAAATTGAAATCCCTATTTCCCAAATTCAAGCAACCAACAATAGACGACTTACGCAATCCAGCTGCCTTCTCGCGCCGCGCATCACACGCAAGTGGCAACCCTCCAACACGATAGTCCGGCCCCTCTACTATCTCTGCTTTTGCCTTTTGTTGCTCTGTATTCCACTGTTCAGCTATTTTGCTTCCAGTTTCATCTCCATTCTCCTATCTTGTAACTTGTCTGCACCTCCAGCTGGTAGGTAACAACTAGCGACCAGACCAGTGGCACACCGCCTACCGGCTCGGACCGCAGAGGCACAGTTGGTGACTTGGTAGTTCATTCTAGATTTCTGGCCCAGCGGTCACAAACTTGAGACTCTAGAGGCAGAAACTTCAAAATTTTGAAGTTTGAAGAATTAAAGATTGGACTTTGAAGTTTGAACTTTGATTCTTTGAAGGTAATTTGAAAATTATAACTTCTAAATTCTAATTCTAATTCTAATTTTAAGTTCTAATAGCGAGCAATTTAAGATTAAGATGGAAGATTGGAAGTTGAATTTTAGATGTTGAACTTTGTCTTAGTAATTTGTGGAGCATTTTCGGTAATGAAACATGTGAAGACTGCATGGATCATGACAATTTTTGTCGAAAGGGAGCTTTGTTAACAAAATAGATATAGGGTCTCTGATAGATGAATTTGCTAAAGTAAAAAAATTGTTGGGTTCTACTTACTTTTTAGCCTAATGCTAGCTTTTGATTTGTTGAACAGTTTTTGTAAGATACCTGACATTGTGTATTCTTTTGAAAAAATAGTGTTTATACAAAAGGATTTTTGTTATTTTGGTCTGGCTAGGGGTAATCTGAAGTGCAGGCTCCGCCCCTAATTGAAACGTGAGGACCAAATTAAATATAAATAAAAGATTAAGGGCTAAAGTAGAAATAAGAATTTTAAAAAATGGAAACAATTGAAGTCGGTTACTAACCCACTTGGGCCATTGACATTTTATATATTATTAAAAAAACAAAAACAAAACAAAGAAAGAAGAAAGGGTTGGAAGGCAGACGGTTTGCGTTGGTGTAGGGAAAGAGGGGAAAATATAAGAAACTTGGGAAAAGAAGGAGAAGAACAAAAATCCAGCACAGGTAAGTGTTTTGGTCCTTAAGCTTTGAATTTATATAAGTATAAGAATGTAAATTTAGGATTTATGGAATTTTTATGAACATGCAATACTAGTTGTAATTTTGTTTATTACATGTTTTAACGGCATGAAATCATTCTTTGGTTACGAAATCTGAGGTTCATTAAGTTAGTGTAGGAAATTATGGTAGGCTAGTATATGCATGAAATTTTATGTGAAAAAAATAAGCTAAATTTTTTTATATAAGTTGGTGTTATGATTTTATGGAGTGATATCATGGTAAATTGAAAACTTTAGTGAAGTGGGAAATAAATGTAAGGAGTGGACAGCTGAATGTTTAAAAGAAATTGTGGAAAGTTTGTTTAAAGGCTAAGAATTAGTGTTTAAAAGTGAAGAGTTAGTGTCGTTATTTTTGGTGGGCATTTGAGACTTTAATATATGACACTATTACAATTTATAATACAAAGTAAAGTCTAGAATAACTATATGAAGTAGAAAACTATATATCTAATTAAAAAATGAAGAAATTTTAGAAACTAAAGGAATGTAGGACTTGTAACCCAAAAAAGAAATTTCATATTGATATAATTAATTGAACTAGAAAATTTTTAACTAGTAAAGAAGTTAGAACGAAGATAAATAGGATTGAGAAGAGAGGAGTAAAATTATTGAGTTATATGTGAATTGTGAAATAGGATCATTGATTATTGATTATATTATCAACTTATGTTATAGGGGACACAGAAGAAATTGGAAGATCCTATCAACCAAACAAAATCATATATATAGTGCGTGAGTGGAAATTTCCTCTAATCTATTGGAAATGAAATTTATTATGTTTGTATTTTATATGATGTTTTGAAATTTATGACAAAATGCTTTTATGGATTTCTTTGAAAATTCTTCTTTCATTTGAGAGGTTTATGAAGTTGAGAATGTGATATCTAAGAATACTGAAGATATGATTTATTAGAAATCCAAATCATCAATGATTTGAAAATTTTCCCAAGTTGTATTCTATGTTATGAATATGCTGCCTATGGGCGAAGAGGCCTATGGCTCAAGCGAACAAGATGATTATCGCCCAGGTGAAGAGGCCTATGGCTAAAGCTAGTTGTTGCGCCGCCTAGGGCAAAGGGAAAGATGTAACCAATGACCCAAAATATTTCTTGAATGTTTTCCTTACAGGTAATAACTAAAGTCTGAGCAACTTGGAAATGAACTTCATTCTGGGGACGAACCTTTTGACAAGATTGGTATGATCAACTAGAAATATGACAAGAAAACATGTTTCGATGTAGTTAAAGATATTTTGAAATGTTTTGCATGATCATGTATAATAAGAAAACGACAATGAGTCTAATATACTTTTTATGCACGTCTTTATATAAATTTAATTATGTTACCATATGTCACCGTGTGAATTTGGTGTGCTTTGGTCATGGAAGCTTATGATTTTTTTTAGTATGAGTTTAGTAATTGTTAATTATCCCAGGTGGATTATTCATAAAATAGGAGAGATGCTGTCAAAAATTTTTTAGTATTATTAATAACTCAACGAGCCTTAACGGTAGATTCTAACTTTTATTGGAATTTATCGTCAGTGCACGTCACACCTCAAGTATATTAGAGTTACTAGGAGTGCGGCTTATCAATTTGGTATTAGAGTGAAGTTTAGAATCAATATTTGCATTATTCTTGCATTTTGATTTTCTACATATTATGAATATTTCAACCTTGATCATGCCACAGCAATGAAGGGCTCACAGTCTAGTAGATTTGTTGCACCCCTCCAGTTATACCTAGAAGAATGACAGCCCCGTCCCAAGTAACTCTAGTGGTCTTGAAGTGCGACGTGCACCAATGATAGACCCTAGCTCAAAGCTAGAACCCTCCATCAAGGCTCATCAACTATGCATCATTTTTAAAAGAAAATTGAACAAAGTAATTTCTATTTTTGGAAGAAAACCAACTTGAAACATACTACCGCCCTCAAAATACAAACATTCCGTTAAAAATTCCAGATTTACATCTTCATGTTTCCAAAATATATTACATAGAGAGATTAACAGAATTTATGTTAAGAGTATGAAGAATTTGACACATTACTACCAGCTATTTATAATGGCATGCCAAACTAACCAAGGTAATGAAATAAAATTTACATGCTTCTAGTAAAATGGATCATGTTCAACCTATGGAGAAGGCTCACTTCTCAAAATAGGCCACTCGCAACAAACTAGAGACTTCAATGACCACCCGAGAAAATCATTTTGGGAATAAATGAGCTAATAGCCCAGTGAGTGGAAGTTTGGACATAATTATGCTTTGGAAACTAAACATTTTCATGAAATTCAAATATGTTCATCGAATATTTAAAATATATATCATCATGAACATCATTTAAAATCTGAAATCTCACAAGTCCGAATACTATGATAGTCATAGATATCATTGGAAGACTGCAATCATCATGAAAATCAGCAATGCACTCAAATCATCTTGAAAATCATATGGTATGAAAAATCTCACATAAAAGCCACTGTAATGCACCAGAATCACATCAAGACATATCCCAAATCATCTGATCATCAATCTCATCAAGGTGGACCACTCGTGTAATCCTAATCGTCATAAGTCTAGTCATACGTGCGCAAATAATGCTGATACTACACCCTAAAACACAGATGAGATCGTGCCTCAGCATAAGAACTGGACTCAAGTCTCACTGTAGACACGGGGCTCGTGCCTCACCGTAGACGGAAGTGTGACACACATCTTATATGGGAACTAGCCGCACTACTGACCAAAAGTGAGATACTATCCTAGGGTACAAATCTAAGAAAACATGTTACTTGCAAGGATTCAAAAGATTCAACTAGAAAAGCATAAATAATTTTCTTTTCAAATTAGAAAGTAATTTCCACTCACAAAACTGTTATCGCAAACGATCTAGCTTGGTTTGTAGGCAGCTCCTACATCCTTGCTAGTCATGAAATCATCCAACTTAGATGCTACTTAAGTGAAGTAATCCAATTCAAGTTCTATATGAAGAACAAGATGGCTAATCCTCTTATATGTCTAAGTCTTGCTTAAGGTATATGGATATTTCATACTAGTTTGCATTAGCAAAATTCTCATTTCTTGTTCAATTGGTTCCCGTCCTTAATCTAATTCATCTTTATACAACTTAACCCAAGATAACCTACTCTTTTCAGTCACAACAGGTGGAAGAAGTCATGGTGATACAAAACCATTTCCCTTCACTAACTCACAACACAATTCCATTGAATATCTAGCCATTTCATTTTCTACTTTTCTAAAACTAAGTTGCAACTTATATTTTTCCATTGCATCACTTTACCATCTTTCAATCGTTATAAGGATCTAATCTCTTTTCTTGTTTATTTACCCTTTCAACAAATTCAAGAATTAATTGTAAAACCATTCACATGTAGCCAATATCAAAGGGAAAAGGAAATTTTAACCAATCTTCAAACTTAGTTACTTGCCTCTTAGCTAATAATCCACCAATTTTTAGATTTAGTATGGTTCTTACACAATCTCTTGTTGCAAAATTGGAAGAAATTCAAGTCACAACTCCCTAACTGCCTCACTTCTCTCCAAGCCGGTTGTAACGCCCCCAATTCTAAATGCTAGAAACGTTAGTTGAACCCTTTCTAACAACTTTTCAAATAAGCTGTGTGCCAAAAAATAAATGGTAAAGTGCGGAAATTCTTAGTTGAATAAAGTAATAAAATTTGTTCTACATAAAAATCCCAAATCAAATGACAAAAAGTCATGATAATAAAATCTTAAATAAAGCTGAACTTAATAAATGACTTTTCAATGTCCACCACCATATGCGCCTCCGGCTCTAAAATTTGAAATTTATTGATTTATTATGAAAAATGGTGGTATTTCACAGAAACAGTAAGCAGGTTCAGCGCATATAATAGTCAACTTAGATAGCAATAGCACATATAAACATGCAATTAAATTCTCAAATATAGGATCTCAATTCTCAGATAAAATCAAACATTCAATACGCATGTTCTCATGCATTTAATATGCAAGTTTTCGTGCTTAAGCAAAAATAATCTCATTCTTTATATAAAAGCAATCTCATTCTTGTTGCATACTTCTCATAATTACAGTTTAATGCACATAATTACCATATAAGTTGACTAAAAATGTGAAAGTTTTAAATAAGTAGCTTTTTAAAGAAAGAACCTACCTCAAAGAAGCTTTTTGGGTTCGAAAAAAAGGTCTTGAAGTTGCTTAATTACACTGGCGCCTTGTCTATTGAAAAGAAATTAAATTATCTTAATATTATGGAAATAATTCTTTATAGAATGGAAATATAAACTTTAAGGACTAAATTAAAACTCTAAAATAGTTTAGGACCGGGATTAAAAGATAAATTATAAACCTTAGGGCAGAATATGTGAAAACAGAAAGTTGGAAACCCTTTTTAAATAAACTGAAAACATTTAGGGCTTGATAGGTAAATTGAGAAACTTGAGGGATCTAGTGTGCAAAATCAATTTAATATAATATCTAAATCACTATTCTCAATTCTCAACCGGAATAATCTAAATTGAGAAATCGAGAGCAGCGCGTTCGTGAGTCATGGCATGCTTGTGTGACAGGAAAAGAGAAATCGACTCCGGTGAAGGGAAGAAGTCCAGCCAGATGGGTGATGGAAATTGTCCGTCTATGCTTTTAGGAGTATCGGTAAGACTTGAAAAGGGGTTTACAGTGACTTTTGGGGTGCTGGAAATGGTGGGTTCTGTGGAGATGGATTCGGATGAGCATACGGCTGCCGCCGACTCGGGTGGTGGTTTTGCAGAGATCAAGGTGGCGATACAGGAGTGAGGATTATGCACTATGTATATATCTATGTATCTATAGGAGTGCAGTTAATGTGTATATATATGTATGTAAAGGTGTAAAATTCCAGTGAGAGAAACGCACCAGCTCGAATGGAGCAAGAAGTAGGAGTCTGTGAGCATTATGTGATGAGTGCTTTTGCTTGTGGAATTAAAAAGTGGAAGAGGGTTCTATTTATACTGTGATTTAGGGGTGATGAAGAAGGAAAGGAAAGGAATTGAAGTAATCTGCCAATAATTTTTGTAAGAAGATTGAAAATTAATTGAGAATTGGGATGTGATTGAGGGCTGGTGAGTAGTTTGCTTATTGAAATTTTGGTGGTTAGTATAAATTTAGGTGACTAATTTTCTTTTGTTTGTCTAATGGTTGCTCAAAGATGGAAGGATTGAAAGGAACTATTCTAGAAGAAATAAAGGTTCACAACGGGTTGTTAATCTATGAAGGAAAAAGGACTATAATGGTCCAAATTTTGTTAATGGATTAAATGAACCATCAAATGAATTTTAGACAAGAAAATGACTTGGAAATTCTTGGGCTCGAGACGAACGCATAAAACTTGGGCTTTAATGTTTAACTAGACAAGTGTGAGTATAACATTTGTATTAGTTAACCGAGAGATTATAGCGACTTTACGAAAACGTGTCTAAAATTTTTGGTCACATATGTTTGGTTGCTGCAATCTTACCCTCTTAAGAAAAAATTTGTTCTCAAAATTTAACTTACTACATCAATGACGTCAGGATACTTGGCTAGGATATCTTCTTCTTTCTCCAAAGTAGCCTCGTTTACCCCATGTTTATCCTACTAGATTTTGATAAGTGGAACCTCGCGTCTTTAATAGTTTGGAGCTTTCTTTCTAGAATACATACTGGCACCTCATCATAGGTCAAGTCTGTTCTCACATCCACTACCTGGGTGCTAACTACGTAGCTTGGGCTGTGGACATATTTCTTAAGCATAGAGACAAGAAACACACTATGCACTGCGGATAATTCTGGCGGTAGTACGAGTCGATGAGCCACAATACCAACTTTCTCAAGTATTTCGAAAGACCCAATGAATCTAGGCCTCAACTTTCCTTTCTTCCCAAATTGCAAGACTCCTTTCATGGGAGCCACTGTAGGAAACACTTTATCTCTGATCTGATATTCAATATCTTTTTTTTTCTGATCAGGATAACTCTTTTGTCGGTCTTGAGCTACCTTGATTCTCATTCTGATTTTATCAACCTTCTTAACCATTTTCTTAACTAAATCTAACAGTTTTCTTTCACCAACTTCATCCTAGGAAATTGGAGAATGACAAAGTCGGCCATCCAAAGCTTCATATGGAGCCATGCCGATAGTTGGCTGATAGCTATTGTTATAGGCAAATTCTACTAACGGTACATGCTTTTCCCATTTGCATCCCATATCCAGTGTGCTATCTCTTAACATGTCTTCTAATGCTTGGATAGTCCGTTTAGACTGCCCATCCAACTTTGGGTGATAAGCTATACTGAAATTTAACTTGGTCCCTATTGCCGTCTGGAGGCTTTTCCAAAACCTCAAAGTGAACCTAGGATCTCTATCTGATACAATGGTTACTGATCTACGTGATATAATAGAAATCCCAAAGTATGTCACTTGCAACTTTATGCTCTAAATCGGCATATGTGTCAATCAAATCTTTAATGGCATTGTTATCATCTATCTAAAACCCCAAATGACTGCCTTATCCAGAGTTATGTAGAAGCGGTGAACATGCTCTCCAATGGTTTCCTTGGGATTTCTAACAAATTCTTTATATGCGATTCTAGTCATAATGGAAACTCTAGGTTCCCCTTCATGAGCCATATCTGTAATCCCAATTATGTAAAATCTATCTTAATATGGTTCTCGAATTTCTTAGGCTAAATTCGAGGACTAAAGAAAGATATTTTATAAAAAATATATATTATGCTCAAACTCTTCTAAATTCTTTCGTCAGATACAATGCCTTTATTCTTTATTACTCAAAACATCTGGCTCTTTCGAAAAGTATTCGAAAATAATTTCTAGAATCTTAAACTCTTTCTTTACTTTAGAGCTGGCGAAGCGGATGGTGGCGGGTGGATCTTTTTTTGGGTCGTTCAAAAAATCTATTGTCTCTTTCTAATTAATTTGAATAGTACACAACTGTCGGCTCCCAGGTAGGAAGGGGGTTATACGAACCATTTAAGTCCCATTCCAGCCTTAGATAGTTTAGGTCTTGTTGACAAGGCCTTTAGCTTTGCGACTATTCATCTCAATTAGAATTCTAACAACAGATAAAATAGCAAAAACATAAATTTTTAAGTCTACAGAAACGCAGACCCACTCTAATATCAAACTGCAACACCCTGAATTCTAAATACTCGGAATGTTAGTTGAACCTTTTCTAACAATTTTTCAAATAATCTGAGTGCTAAAAATTAACGGCAAAGTGCGAAAATTCTTATTTGAATAAAATAATAAAATTTGCTCTACATAAAAATCCCAAATCAAATGACACAAAGTCATGATAACAAAATCTTAAATAAAGCTGAACTTAATAAATGACTTTTTAATCTCCACCACCATACGCGCCTCCGGCTTCAAAATATGAAAATTTATTGATTTATGAAAAAGGGAGTGTATTTCATAGAAACACTCAGTACGTTCAGCGCATATAATAGACAACTTAGAAAGCAATAGAACTTATAAACATGCAATTAAATTCTCAAATATAGGATCTCGAGTCTCAGACAAAACCTTCAAGATGCACATTCTCATGTATTTAATATGCAAGTTCTCATGTTTAAGCAATATAATCTCATTCTTTATATAAAAGCAATCGCATACTTATTGCATGCTTCTCATAATTGCAATTTAATGCACATAATTACCATGCAAGTTAACTCAAAATGAGCAAGTTTTAAATAAATAGCTTTTCAAAGAAAAAGCCTACCTCAAAGAAGCTTTCCAGGTTCGAGAAAATAGTCTTGAAGTTGCCTAATTACACTCGTGCCTCCTCTATCCAAAAGAAATTAAATTATCTTAATATTATGAAAATAATTCTTTATTAGAAAGGAAATGTAAACTTTAAGGACTAAATTGAAACTCTAAAATAGTTTAAGACTGGGATTAAAAGATAAATGATAAATGTTAGGGCAGAAGACGTGAAAACAGAAAACTGGAAACCCTTTTTAAATAAACTTACAACGTTTAGGGCTTGATAGGTAAATTGAGAAACTTGAGGGACCAAGTGTGCAAAATCAATTTAATATAATATCTAAATCACTATTCTCAATTCCCAACTGGAAAAATCTAAATTAAGAAATCGAGAGCAGTGTGTTCGTGAGTCATGGCGTGCTTGTGTGACAGAAAAAGGGAAATCGACGCAGGTGAAGGGAAATCCGGCCGGAGTGGTGATGGAAATTGTCTTGCTACACTTCTAAGTGTATGCGTAAGACTTGGCAAGGGGTTTACAGTGAGTTTTGGGGTGAGGGAAATGGCGGGTTCTGTGAAGATAGATTCTGGCGAGCTTACGGCTACCAGCGACTCAGGTGGTGGTGCTGCTGTGAGGATTATGCTCTATGTGTATATATATGTATCTATAGGGTGCAATGAATGTGTATATATGTGTATGTAAAGGTGTAAAATTCTGGCGAGAGAAGCTCACTAGCTCGAATGGAACAAGAAGTAGGAGCGTATGAGTATTATGTGATGAGTGCTTTTGCTTGTGGAATTAAAGAGTGGAGGAAGATTCTATTTAGACTGTGATTTGGGGTGGTAAGGAAGGGAAGGAGAGGAATTGAAGTAATTTGCCAATAATTTTTGTAAGAAGATTGAAAATTAATTGAGATTGGGGACCTGATTGAGGGCTGGTGAGTAGTTTGCTCACTGAAATTTTGGTAATTAGTATAAATTAAGGTGATTAATTTTATTTGTTTGTCTAATGTTTGCTCAAAGATGGAAGGATTGGCAAGAACTATTCTAGAAAAAATAAAGGTTCACAACGGGTTGTTAATCTGTAAAGGAAAAAGGACTATATGGGCCAAATTTTGTAAATGGATTAAATGAACAATCAAACGAATTTCAGACAAGAAAATGACTTGGAAATTCACTAGCTCGAGACGAACGCATAAAACTTGGGCTTCAATGTTTAACTAGACGAGCGTGAGTATAACATTTGTATTAGTTAACTGGGAGATTATAGCGACTTTACAAAAACGTGTTTAAAATTTTTTGTCAAATATTTTTGGCCATTACACTGATCGTTCTCTTTTCTTGGCAGTTTTCTTGGCTGATTTCCTCCTAGGTTACCCTGCTGTCCTTCTTCTTAATTCAGAAATTTCTCTGCTGATTTTCCTCTCTTGCACGTCCTTCCCACGTCTAATAAGCTTTAGGCATAGTGTGAACAAGTATTTGACTTGTTAAGTCTTTAAATGGACCCATCTTTATCTTTATTCGGCTGAATTGTGTTCCACCGCTTGACCTCAGCTCTAATCCCTATCAAATGCTGATTTTGTTTACTTATTTTCGTTTGTTTTATCTCCTTTTCTTTTTCTTTTGTTTTATTTACTACTTTGAATTTCTTTAGCTATTTTGGCAGATCGGAAATCTTTTTTTCTAAATTACCATCAACTTAAAATCTAACTAACTATTTAACTTGGCTCAATTAATGTTGGTGGAAATACACAAGTCGGTCGGGACGTCACAAAGAAGCAATGGAGGAGAGGCTAATGGAGTAGAGGATTAAGTTCACCACGCTCATGAACCTTGTAGGCATCTAAATGTGAATCAGGATAAACAAGTTGTCCCTCTAAATTTCCACAATCTAGGTGAAGAATTTAGTATTGAAAGAGCAATCAAGTTGGGGGTAAAGCCACGGGTACAACAGATCCTTCTACTGCCAAGGTATGGATTGTAAGGCTTTAGCGGATCTTTGATGCCATGGGCTGTCCAGATGCTGTGAAATTTTGTCTAGCTATCTTTTTGCTACAGGAAAGAGTATATGATTGGTGGCAGTTGATACTATACAAATACCAAGATTAGTCTCTGGTCACCTGGAAGGTGTTCGAAGATGCTTTTTATGAAACATATTATCCCATCACCTATCAGGATGCCGTGTAGAATGAATACCTAAATCTAGTACAAGGCTTCATGACTACTATAGAGAATCAAAAGAAATTTTTAGAGCTATATAAGTATGGAAAGGTCTTGATCCAAGATGAAGTTGCTAAATGCAAGAGATTTGAAAGAGCGCTTAGAGAAGAAATTAGAACAAATGTGACCATGTATGAATGGCAGAACTTTGGAAAACTAGTGAAAGCAGCCATTAGAGTGGAGAAAAGTATCTTTGAGTGGCATGGTTTACAAGAACAATCCAAAATCAGAGGTGACAATAGTCAAACCTAGTCTGGGACTAGTGGAGGTAAATCATCGAAAAGGGATAAAAGATTCTACCCAGGTGCTTCAACTTCAGGCAGTTTTAAGAAAAAATCTGGCGGTGGCACAACTTCCAGATTTAGTCAGAGCACAGTACAGCAACCTCAGCTTCAAAACCAGCCACGTGGATATTTTTCAGTACAAGGAGACAACTCCAGTGGTAATAGACACCCCAATGTCAGATATGTGGTAACTTTCATTTGGGGGAATGTTTAAGAGGAACTGGAGCATGTTGTCATTGTGGACAAGCGGGACATTTAAAGAGGGATTGTCCACTCCTTACTCATGAAAATGTTGCTACTCTAGGGACATTTCCTTAGCAGAGTCTTAGTAGTGGGAAATCAAATCAAAGCCAAAGAAATATCACAGCTGAGGGTTCAAGCACCAAGAAGGGCACATAATCAAATATAGGTAACAATACTAGTACTAAGCACAGAGGACAGCTAAGACGTCGACGACACAAGCTAAAGTTTTTGCCATGACACGATAGGCAAAGTAGAGATTCTCCAGATTTTTTATAAAGATGGTCGTGCTTTGATTGACACTAGAGCTGCACATTCTTTTATTTCATCTGCATTTGCTAAAAATGTGAATAAGAAACCTGATCCTTTAAATAGTTATTTAGTAATAACTAGTCTATTTACTTTTAGCTAGCATAGCATATGGAGAGTGTAGTATTAAAGTAAGTGGCCAAAAGCTAAAACCTAATTCAGTCCCACTTCATATTTGTGATTTTGACATCATAGTTGGCATGGATTTCTTAGCTGCAAATCATGCCACAGTTGACTGTTTTCACAAAGAAGTAATATTCAGACTACTGGGAAAACCAGAAATCATTTTCATATGCCAACGCGTGATTCTTCCTTCTTTTGTGATATCTATTATTACAGTGAGAAGATTACTCAAGAAGGGAGGTGAAGTATATTTAGCTAGTGTAATTGACTCAAGTACCAGAAACTCGAGGATATTCCTGTGGTACTGGAATCTCCAGATGTGTTCCTAGATAAGCTTCTAGATCTACCTCCAGATCTAGAGATCGAATTTACCATTGATATAATCCTAGAAATAGCGCCTACTGCACATCAGCCATATAGGATGTTTCCATTAAAGTTAACATAATTGAAAACACCACACTGATTGATAAAGGTTTTATTAGGCCAAGCTCATCATATTGGGAAGCATCAGTTCTATTTGTAACAAACAAAAATGGTACTCTACGAATGTGTGTAGATTATAGACAGCTTAATAAGGTAACAATATGAAATAAATATCCTTTACTATGTATTGATGAGTTACTTGACCAACTTAGGGGAGCAACAGTATTTTTGAAATTGTTTTACAATCAGGGTATTATCAACTCAAGATTAAGGAAGTTGATGTGCCCAAAACTGCTTTTAGAACTCAATATGGCCATTAGAGTTTTTAGCTATGCCCTTTAGACTGACGAATGCTCTAGCTACATTTATGGACATGATGAACAGGGTATTCTACCCATATCTAGATAAATTTGTCATCGTATTTATCGATGTTATTTTGGTGTATTCTCAAAATAATGATGAACAAGTAGAGCATCTTAAAATTGTGCTACAGACTCTGTGCGACAAGAACTTTATGATAAATTTAGCAAGTACGAGCTCTGGCTTGATAAAATTATATTTCTAGGCCATGTGGTTTCAGCACAAGGTATTTATGTTGGCCCTTAGAAAATAGAGGCAATTGTTAAAGGGGTAGACCTACAAATGTGGTGGAAGTAAGAAGTTTCCTTGGTTTGGTAAGGTACTACCGTCACTTTGTAAAAGGATTTTCCATTTGTAGAAGGATTTTTCAAGATTGCCTTGTCTCTGACTAGTTTAACAAGAAAGAATGCTAAATTTCAGTTAACTAAAAAATGTGAAAAGAGTTTCCAAGAACTAAAACAAAGACCAGTTTCAGGCCCTATACTGGAACTTCCAACTCCATGTGAAGAATTTGTGATTTATAATGACTCTTCGTGACAAGGTCTCAATTGCGTTTTAATGCAAAATGGCAAGGTTATAGCATATGCTTCTCAGCTCTTCCGATCTCATGAATTGAATTATCCAACACATGATCTTGAACTACCAGCAATTGTATTTACGTTGAAACTTTAGAGGCACTATTTGTATGGTGAAAAGTGTTAGATCTTTACTGATCATAAAAGTTTAAAGTATATCTTTGATTAGAAATAATTAAATTTGAGGCAAAGGGATGGCTGGAGCTGATAAAAGATTATGACTGCACGATTAATTACATCCTGGAAAAGACACTCTTACCAGGAAGATTTCTAGTGCGGCAACCCAATCTAATACAGTTTGTGCTACTTTATTTGGTGAGTTGCAAACCTCAAAAGCTCAACTATCTTTGACCAATTCAAGAGCATTATTGGCTAGCTTTCAAGTGAGGCCTGATAAAGTAAAGAAAACTCAAACTCAAGATTCACTCTGAAAAAAATAAAAGGGAGAAGTTACGAAGGGTGTACGTATAGATTTTTGTATAAGAGCTGACATGACACTAGCCATGGGAAATATATTATGCGTTACTGACAAATCAGATTTGAAAAAGGAAATTGTAGAAAACACATATAGCTCAACTTATGCCACGCATCCTGGTAGTACTAAGATATATCATACTTTGAAAGAACATTATTGGTGGCCAGGAATGAAGAAGGAAATAGCTGAGTTTGCATGTAGATGCCTCATTTGCCAACAAGTGAAGCCAGATCATCAGAAAACAGCTGGACTCCTATATAATTTACCAATACTTGAGTGGAAATAAGAGTATATTACCATGGATTTTCTTTTTGGTCTTCCTTACACTCAAAGTAGCCATAATGGAATTTGGGTTATTGTAGATAGATTAATAAAAACTACCAAACTTTTGCCTATCAAAGCTAGTGATACTTTAGATAAATTGGCAAAGCTATATGTTGATGAAATTGTAAGTTTATATGGAGCTCCAGTAGAGATTATCTCAGATAGAGATCCTCGCTTTACTTTTAAATTTTTGCCAAGTTTGCAAACAACAATGGATACTAAATTGAATTTTAGTACAACTTTTCACCTGTAAGTAGGCGGCTAGTCAGAGAGAACTATTCAAATGTTAGAGATTATGCTACAAACTTGTGTTCTCCAATTCAAACGGAATTTGGATACTTACTTATCTTTGATGAAGTTTTTGTATAATAACACTCACCATCCTAGAATTGAGATGGCTCTATATGAAGCATTGTATGGCAAGAAGTGTAAGGCTTAGAATACGTTCAGATTACTACAAAAAAGGTGAAACTAATTAAGGAAAAGTTAAAGGTAATTCAAGATAGACAAAAGAGTTATGCAGATAAAAGAAGAATAGATCTTGAATTCAAGATTGAAGATAAAGTTTTCCTATGCTAATCACCATGGAAAAGGTGCTCTAAGATTTGGCAAAAGAGATAAATTAAGCCTGAGGTATATTGGACCATATAAAATAATCGAGAGAGTAGGTCTAGTTGCCTATCAGTTGGATTTACGTTTTGAATTATCCTGAATCTGTGATGTTTTCCATGTTTCCATGCTTCGTAAGTATATCTCATACCCTTCCCATGTATTAAGATCACAACCGATTAAGTTGAAGAAAGATTTATCTCAAGAAGAGCAGCCAATTGAAATATTAGATAGAAAGGAATAAATATTATGTAATAAGATGATTTACTTCGTAAAAGTCCTTTGGAGGAACTAAACAATTGAGGAAGCAACATGGGAAAGTGATGAACAAATACGATCATAGTACCCTCAACTCTTTAGATCCAAACTAATTGAATTTTGAGGACGAAATTCTTTTGAAAGGGGGTGAGTATTGGGACATCCCAATTTTTTTTTCCTTTATACTTCCACGCCACAAGATAGATTGAGACGCAAGGACCAAATTAAATATAAGCACATTTAAAAAAATGGAAACAATTGAAGTCTGTCGGTAACCAACTTGGGCCATTGACATTATATATATATTATAAAAAAACAAACAAAAACAAAACAAAGAAAGAAGAAAGAGAGTGAAGGCAGAAGACGGGTCACCTAGGTGTAGGGAAAGAAAAAAATAGAAGAAACTTGGGAAAAGAAGTAGAAGAATACAAGAATCTAGCACAACTATCATTGGTCCTTAAGCTTTAAATTTATATAAGTTTAAGAATGTAAATTTTGTTAGGGTTTATGAAATTTTTATGAACATACAGATACTAAGTTGTAATTTTGTTAATTACATGTTTTAATGGCATGAAATCATTCTTTAGTTATGAAATTTGAGGTTCATGATGTTGAGGTAAGAAATTATGGTAGGCTAGTATATGGATGAAAATTTATGTGAATGAAAAAAGCTAAAAATTTTTTATATAAGTTGGTGTTATGATTTAACGGAGTAATATCATGGTAAATTGAAAACTTTAGTAAAGTGGGAAATAAATGCAAGGAAAGGACAACTTAATATTTAATAGAAAATGAGAAAATTTTGTTTGAAGGCTAAGAATTACTGTTTAAAGGGGAAGAGTTAGTGTTGTTATTTTTAGTAGGTATTTGAGATTTTAATATATGATACTATTATAATTTCTAAAATGGAGTAAAGCGTAGAATAACTATATGAAGTAGACAACTATATATCTAATTGAAAGATGAAGAAATTTTGGAAATTAAAGGAACGTAGGACTTGTAACCTAAAAAAGAAATTTCATATTGATATAATAAATTGAACTAGAAAAATTTTAACTAGTAAATAAGTTAGAAAGAAGATAAATAAGATTGAGAAGAGAGAAATAAAAGGATTGAGTTATATGTGAATTGTGAAATAGGATGATTGATTATTGATTTATTATCAACTTATGTTACAGGGGACACAAAAGAAATTGGAAAAGCCGATCAACCGAACTAAATCACATATATAGCCTGTGAATGGAAATTTCCTCTAATCTCCTGGAAGTGAAATTTATTATATTTGTATTTTATATGATGTTGTGAAATTTATGACAATAATGCTCTAATGGATTTCTTTGAAAATTCTTCTTTCATTCGAGAAGTTTATGAAGTTGAGAATGTGATGTCTAAGAATTTCGAAGATATGATTTATTAGAACTTCATATGATGAATGATTTGAAAATTTCTCCAAGTTGTATCCTATGTTATGAATATGTCTCCAACAGGCGAAGGGACTTATGACTCCAGCTGACAATGTGATTGCCACGTAGGTGAAGGGACCTATGGCTCAAACAGGTTGTTGAGCTACCTAGGGGCAAATGTGTCATATGGTACCTATGACTCAAGTTAGTGTCTACGTGCGTATGATTAGATAATATAGTCATGAGATGTTGGATACTTCCTTGGTGGAATTATTTGTATATTAATTTTTATGAAAGATGATTTCTAATGACTTTGTTGGATTATTATGGTTGTGAAAGAGTAATTTTGTTAACAAGTATGGAAGTTTTCTCATTTTTCCATTCACTGGGCACTATTTCTCACGAAAATATTTCTTAAATTTTTTCCTTATAGGTAATAACTGAAGTCTGAGCAACTTGGAAATCAACTTCACTCTGAAGAGCCCAATGGCTCCAGTTGACAAGATGATTGCCGCCTAAGCGAAAGGACCTATGGCTCAAGCTAGTTGTTGAGCCACCTAGGGGGGAATAGGTCATATGGTACCTATGACTCAACGTGCATTTGACTAGATATTATAGTTATGAGATGTTGGCTACTTCCTTGGTGGAATTATTTGTATGTTAAATTTTTATTAAAGATGATTTTCTAATGACTTTGTTGGATTAATATGGTAGTGAAAGAGTAATTTTATTAAAAAGTATAGAAGTTTTCTCATCTTTCCTCTCACTGGGCACTATTGCTGGAAAATATTTCTTGAATGTTTTCCTTGCAAGTAATAACTGAAATTTGAGCAATTTGGAAATCAGCTTCATTCTGGGGACAAGCCTTTTGACAAGGTTGGTATGATCAACTAGAAATATGATAAGGAAAAATATTTTGATATAGTTATAGATATTTTGAAATGTTTTGCATGATCATGTATAATAAGAAAATGAGAATGAGTCTAATATACTTTTGCATGCATGTCTTTATATAAATTTAGTTATGTTATCATATGTGACCATGTGAATTTGGTGTGTTCTGGTCGTGGAAGCTTATCATTGTTTTTGTTTTTGTTTTTTTTTGTTTTGTTTTGTTTTTTAGTATGACCTTAGTAATTGTTAATTATACTGGGTGGATTATTCATAAAATAGGGGAGATGCTATCAAAAATTTATAAGTATTATTAATAAGTAAGCAAGCCTTGACTATAGATTCTAGCTTCTAGTTTTAATTTATCGTCAGCGCGTGTCACACTCCAAGTATATTGGAGTTACTAGAGGTGTCGCGTGTCAACTCTCACCAGAGGATTGACCAAAAAAATGAGCAATCCAATGAATCAAAAAGGAGAAGAATTTCCAACAAAGTAACAACTTCACAAGTACAAAGAAGAATACATTTATGTAAGGAAAACACACTTCGAGAGTAATTGAAAGTATGAAAATAAATTCTCATAAATTATAGATATTTTTCTATTTATTACTTAATGATTTTTCATCACAAAAAATATGCAGATTAATCACACAAATTCAAATAGTAAACTGAACATCACGGGGCAAGATTTTATGAACCTCTTCATTCTCCATCACATGAATTGAAAGTTATCGCATCATGTGTGTTTTGCAATTGAAAAAAAAAAATCAAACTTGAACCACCAACATTTTGTTGCTGCAACGCCCAGGTACTGCTCTAATAAAGCAAAATAATAAGTAGGAATTTTTTTCGACTTCATTTATAATATGAAAATCATTTGTCTACTCCTATGATTACACCCAACTGGCTAAGCATGTTGTGCATGAGGATTCATATTATTTGTTTTCTTCACAATCTAAAGAATGTGTTTCTTTTAGAAAACAAATGAGGGCCTATATCAGTGTCTTTTTATTCACTACATTTTGGATGAATTTCGACAAAACACTTCAATCTTCAAGTGAAGGTGTCTAGACCATTAAGGCTCTGGAACAAATTTATCATAATCTTCCAACTCTTCTACCTCAAGACCAACTAAAATTTTTCCAGCTATATTTCTGTGATACAAGTAATGAATTGAGCGTTAGAAGCAAGAACAAAGAATAGCAATAATTTGAAAAATTACTTATTTAAAGTAGGATTGATCGGGATGTTTAATTCAACATATGATTTTACACAAATAATTGCCTAAAGAAAGAGAGCAGCGGAATAATGCCTTTAGTGGGCAATTATTCTCACGATCGATGATCACAAACACCTAGCTTCCAACCATTGAATCTTCTCTGGAATACTCCTAAGTCTTAAATTGTACCAGTGAGTAGGCACCGTTAGGAATTCTCCAAAACCTGACACAAGAACCAAACCTTAGAGAATTAGAATTCTCTACAAGACTATTGGTGCACAGACCTTCCCGGGAATGAGAAATAAGGCTGCTCTTTTCCCCTATTTATAGGGAAATAACCTAGACTCTTTCATATCTTGTAACGGAAGAAATTCTATTCTTAGCAGGACTGTGCAAACTCTAGAATTCTTTTCCAAGTAATTCCATGCTCTTCCGATCTCTTCCAAACGGACTCAATTGAATTTACATAACTAGGCTCCCAATAATTAAATCTAGTTAAACCGATCCAAACTGTCCAGTTTAATTATTAATAATTCATACACTCCACTAAAGACGAATTATTGCAACTCCTAATTATTTAAACAATTATAGGGGCTAAACTAAATAATCCTATGATTAATTATCTTCTTGACTTATCAATCTAATAGTTCATCCACATCGCATGATCCGATAATTAATTAAGTATGCACCTGACCATATCACCTATTTATTTATACACTTTGCTTAAATCTCAATCATCACTGCTATGATTTCTATTTAGCAAGGTTCGCTAAATACTAACGTTAGATTCCTGAAATCATACTTTCAAGTGATTAATTAAGCAGATCATTTAACTCTTTATTTAAGAGCAACGGATTCCTCTCGCAGTACGCATTCTACTAGTTCACTCTCTTTCAGTTCCCAACATGCAGAGCTTATTGACCAAATATTTATTTAGTCTCACCCATAGCACATCTAAGTTCCTTAGGATTGCTTCATTGCAAAACCCACTTGAGATGGATTTAGACAAATTGTACGACAGTCACGTTGAACCTCAATTCACGCGCACGGTCATGCTTTGGAATTAAGTTTACACAATAGTCCAGTCCAATATAATTATCCTGAAGTATATCAATGTCATTTCTCACGAGCTCTACCAATCACGACGATCAAGATAAATTGACTACCCAATAGAGTTAGAGTAACAATGAATGAGCCTCGATAAGTGTCAACTTTTATTTTCAGCTCAAGACTAATTTTTTCCAGTTGAACTATAAGATGTATCTTCTGCACTTATCCAGAAGTACCCATCTCCTTATTATCTCAAAGCTACCAATTGCCTTTCGTTACCGGTAAAATATCGTAAACCAGCTTATAGAAAATAACATCACATTTATTTAATAAATAAATAGTTGTTTATTCATACTTTGGTCACTGTCCTAACATTTTATTGGGCACACATAGCCCAACAATTTATGGTGTATGTCTCAAGTCTTGCTTGCCCATCATGTCCAAATTACCCTCGAAGTGCTGATTAGCTCTTCATGAATAGATCAGCTGGGTTATCTGCCAAGGCAATCTTGTAGATTAATACACTATACAATGGACAATTATGTGCTTCCCTTTTGAATGACCTCTTAGGTCTTTTACAATGGCTGCCATCCCATTCCTTTTGCCATGAAACGAAATGAGGTTTACCGCTGTAGGTACCACCTTAATATCCACAAAGATTTTTCCTAGATGCCTATCAACTTCGTCGGCAGCCTAACAAGCCGATACGAATTCAGCTTCTAGCGTGCAGTCCATGAAGCCGGATTGCTAATGTAGGACTACTTCACACTCCTCTAGATGACTGCATTGCCACCAAGGTAAACACCATTCCCAACGAAAATTTTCTAGAATCTACATCTAACTGAAAATTCGGTCAGTGCATCCAATTGAAACCAACTCTCACATTGAGCACACCACCCTATATCTATTGTTCTCTGAAGAAATTTGAATATATGTCTCACCACTACTCAATGCTTTGGTTCTGGATATAACTAAGACCGACTCACTATCCCAATAGCATAACAAATGCCTAGTTTACTGTAAAGCATGGCATAGATGAGACAGACTACCCACTATCGAAGCATAGGATATCCTACTCATGCTTTCTACCTTGTCAGGGATATAGAACATAGCCCCCCTCCGATAGGTGAACGCCATGCCTTAAGGGTATTTTGTTTATGTTTGAAGCTTGCAGTAAGGTAATCCGCTTAACCAGTATTTTGTTTATGTTTGATGCTTGCAGTAAGGCAATCCGCTTATACTTGAGATTCCGTATTATCAGAATCCGTAGAATATAGCTGGCCTTGCCCAAGTCCTTAATACTGAGTTGTTGGGCCAACCACGCTTCTGTTGTAGATCACATTCGCACATTGTTACCGACAAGTAATGTTTTATCCACACATAAAGTACTAGAAAAACTATCCTATTTCTTCTTATAGATACTGGGTCGAAGTTTGGATAAAACCATGTGTTTTAGTCACTTTGTTGAATCTTTTGTTCCAAAACCTGGATGCTTGCTTAAATCCATAAATAGACTTAAGCAATTTGTAGAATTTTTATTTCTACCCCAGAGCAATGAATTCGTCTAGTTGCATCATATAGATACATTCATCAAGCAATCTATTCAAGAATGCGGTCTTGACATCCACTTGCAAAATCTCGTAATCAAAATAAGCCCAATGGATAAGAGAGTCTGAATGGGTTCGAGCCTAGCAACTGGAGAAAAGGTCCTATCATTGTGGATGCCTTCTCTGTAGCTACTAATTCCATTTTGAAAAGCTTCAGTCTTCCCATCCGTTCCTTTGTTTCTTTCGTAGATTTCTTGCACCTTATGGGTTTTATCCCTTCAGATGCATCTACAAGCACCCAAACCTAATTCGAATACTTTGATTCCATTTCAGATATCATTCGTATCTTCCAAGACTCTGTACCCATATCTTCCATCATTCCCTAAAAGTTTATCAGATCATCCTCTTGTTCTGTGGAGATCATTATATAAGATTCTACCACTAACAAGTACCTTGTAGGCTTCTTGATGATCCTCTAACCACGTCTATGCAGTGGAGGCTCTTGGACCCTCTCAGTTGGTCTACACATTTTCAACTATGGCATCTGCCACTAGATTATTGTTCTCACCATCCACTCTGTTTGTAGATTAAGGCGAATCCTCTTGACTCCCACTCAAATCCTATACCCAATGGATACTACTAGTAAGAAATCTAGGGATCTAAACTTGTGATTTGGGCTAGATGACTCAGGAATAAATTCACTTATCTCTTCCCGCATAGTCTTTTGATTTGTACTCCCTGTCTTCTATATACTTATCCTCTAAGAAAGTTATATTTGTTTAAAACAAAAACTTTCTCATCTTGAGAATTACGGAAACAATATTCTCTTATCCCTTTAGGAAAGACTGATAGTATAGA
This sequence comes from Nyctanthes arbor-tristis, assembly GCA_963692815.1. Taxonomy (NCBI): domain Eukaryota; kingdom Viridiplantae; phylum Streptophyta; class Magnoliopsida; order Lamiales; family Oleaceae; genus Nyctanthes; species Nyctanthes arbor-tristis. Next base: position 56,564 of record CAVNYN010219006.1, read on the forward strand.
GAATACTGAAATGATTTATACCATGTCCAACAATATTCTGTTTTCTCCTGCCCCATACAACATCTTTCTGGTAATACCTAGATGTGTCTGAATAGGATCTGATCCCATGTTCTGAGACGTTCTCCAAGAATTCGCCAGACAAGTATTTGCCACTTTAATCAGATCAAAGTATTTTAATAACTTTAACTAGATGTTTGTCAACCACAGTCCCAAAATCGTTGATCTCTTCAGATATCTCAGACTTTCGAGTCATCAAGTAAAATAGTCATTTCTTCAGTAACAATTTGTAAAAATACAAAATACTCATGACTATTTCGCATTAGCGTGTTCATAGGATCACATCATCGTAATGCACTAATTTGAAGACTTCTTTGATTCTATGACTTCTTTGGTCATTTCACCTTCCGAACATAATTCATCAGTTGGCGTAGACTCGACCTCAAAATAATCTAGTAGTCCATCCTTGACCAATCATTAGAATTTTGTTTAGGATACTATGTTCAAGTCTAAGATCCCAAATATATGTCTCATTAATTTGGAGAGAACCTTGTCAGTAAGCAAATATCTAGTCACCTTCGTTTAATAGTAGAGTTTGATAGAAGAAACCCCAATCACTATCAAAAGGTAACTAAACATAACTCATTGCTTTTGCCGAAATAACCGCTTCTTTGTGTATAGAGAAAAATTCTCTTGATGAACTTAGGCATTCTAATGCTTACTTATTTAATACTCCCAAATTATACTATTCAGGAACCAGTACAATCTGTTATTAAATAAGAACTCAGATAAGAAAGATTTCTTTGTACTAGCTTTTAGGGCTATATACAATCTTTCTTTTACTATTACATGACCATCGTTAGAGTAGTTGCCTTTAGGGCTCTCTATCCATATCAGTCATTCCCGCCAAACAGACAGCTTGCTCTTATTTCTTCTTTTACCTCAGGGCTCAAGATAAGAGTTACCATTTTTAGCTAACCAAAGTATGTATGCCTTTATCTTTCAATTCTAATTATGCTTTAGGCAAAAAATTCTGAAAAGGTTTACATAATTCAAGTCATAATATTCAAATATTTCATAAAGGTCCAGGATTACCATGCAAGTAGAATAATCCACCTATTTAGTCCTCTTTTATTACTTTGGTGTATGATATATTAATAGAAAACACAAACTTGAGCTTCGCTTCCAGCATAAATACCGCGCTTCTAATTAAATAGTTTCCTAACCATGTGTGATTGCATTTAGTAGCAAAACGAAATTGAGACAATATCTAAAGACCGAATATAAGCAGATACACAATATAAAAAGAGCAGTAAATAAAATTTAGTGCACGATGCATGAATACATGTGTAGTACCCATTAAAGTACAAAGGTACAACAACTTAATTCCAACTAATTAACTACCCACGCTTTAGGTATGTATACTCACAGCAACTATTGATTGAATTGGGATTTTCTCCCACTCATTTTTTCTATTAATCCGACACTAATTGTCTTAACAAAAGCCGTGCCATTTCCGTTGATCACCAAACTTTAAGAATTAGAACCTCTTTAGGAGGTTAATTAGCAAAGTGACATAAGTGTATAACCTCCATCCAGATCTAGGTCCACAAACACTTAGATTTTGAAATATCATCATCTTTAGGATGATCAAAAAATTCCAAAATCCTATTTGTGCAAATTCTCCGCTTAGTAATCCGATATCGAGATCAAAATTATCAAGTCCTCCTATACGGAGTCAGTCAACAAGGTTGGCACGAGACTTGACATTCTATTCTCTAAAACAGATCAACGGGGGGAAACCATAGATTCAAAACCTTCTCTCACTTAATATTTTACAATAATGAGTTCATAACTTTTTAAATAATTACCAATCATTTACTTAATCAAATTAATCCAATAGTCTAATTATTTATGGCTTCCTTATCTAATCAACTCAAATCTGATAAAGGCGTACCAATGAATGTATGAACATATAGAATCCCTAGAGCGACGCTATTAATTCAAATCTACATGAATAATGCATGGCAATTATTCAATCACGACTTTCATCAAGAAATAAACAAATTAAAGCTATAAAACAATTATTTGTTACCAGACTCTGAAGATAAAATTAGTTACAACATTGGGTTCAAGCGCAAATAATTTAACCCTATTATCTTCAGTATTGTCTTTTGTCTTGCGAGCTCCCACTGAATTTGATCAATAATCTGCAAGTATGCCTCAAATGTAATTTGGAAACCCATTTCACGACTTAAAGTTCAAAACTCACGTGAAGAAATATGATTCTAAGATGAATAATTCTTCTAATTGAATAAATTAACTTACCATAATATTTTAATCCATTTGACCGAGTCAAAATAAAATGTAATAATTCAATTAATTACATATTTGATCTATCAAATCAAGCCCAAACAAATATATTAAAGCTGAAACTACAGAAAGTGTCACTTCTTAATTTGCACTTTTCTAAATAGACATCTTTATAAACATGTGCAAAAATGTCTCTTTTCTTTTTTTTCTAGTCATAAATGCCCCTAAACAAAAGTTAAATTTCCAATGAAAACCACACATAGTCTTCATGTATTCTTCTTAAATCTAGACGTGTATTCTTCTTGAGTCTCTTGTTCTTGATTAAAAAATTTAGGATAAATTCCTTCTCCAGATTCCAGATCCGGTGCTTCCTTTGCCCGAATCTGAAAAGGCGAACTAGATCTAACCCCATTATCACATGCACCGGGCGAACCACAACATACCATTTCAAATCCGCCAAAAAACTTTCCCAAAATCATTTCGCCAACAAAATTTGTTCCAGCATATAGATTCAGATGGTCTTGCATTCCACTGCTAGCTAAAATTGTCCAAAGTGGTTCCACTATGGCTGTGAAGGAGTGAAAGGCCCATTTTGGAAGCAAAATCAGTACCCCCATCCCAAAAAAAAAACTCCAGTAGAAAGGTATTACTCCCTCCGTCCCACAAAGATATGAAGTTAATTAATTTTACATGTATTTTCCATTTATACCCTTCTCTATCATTAATATTGAATTCCATTGGTAGTGGGTGTGGATGATTAATTAGAGACAAAACATGGAAACAAAAAATTAAATGCATTCTCCATTTAGTAAGTGGCATATCTTTGTGGGACAGACAAAAATGAAATACTGGACTATCTTTCTGAGACGGAAGGAGTATTTTCTTTTTAGATCAAACAAAGTAGTTATGCATCCCCTAAATAAAACTTATTTACAAAATAGACAAACAGGATTTAAGCATAAACGAAGTGCACTTCACTTGAGCAATGTGATTCTTGCATTAATTTAGATGCATCTTCTATTTACTTAAAAAATGCATCTTCTATGGTGGTATCAAACAGTGGAGGGTGGTGGTGATAGTTTTTTTTCCCCAGGTGGTTTAGTAGATTATTCAAGTGGTGGTAGTGAACGGAAAAAGTACGGTGAAGTAAATAATTATGGGGTGTTTAGCTCCCTCTAGAGGGGGATGGAGATTGACATTTGAAGTGAATATTTTTCTATAATGTAATACTTTTGTAAATCTTGACAATTGAGAATTCTAGATAGTTGGAATAACGAATTGATAGATAGTTGGGATAGCAAATTATCAATTCATGATAACTCATTTGTGTTCTATACAAAATTGAGTCATACAATGTTGAGATATGAATCTAGTGTGTGTAATATCATACTTATAATTTTTTACCAAACTATAACAGTATAGAATTGCCGTGAAAAACTGTCGAGATATACGAATCAACTGTATGACATATTTACACCTTGGTAATTGTCTAGAATTACCCTTGTTAAATGTCAAATTATATGCATAAATTGTATGGATCAACATGCTTACACCATTTTGCCAATCTAAATACCACGAATAACTATTGAGATATACGAATCAACTATATCACATGTATACAATTTAGTGATAGTCGAGAATTGGCATGATTAAAGGTCTTGATATACGTATAAACTGTATGGAATGTCATAATTATAATTTTTGTCAAACTGCAACTGTTGAGAATTACAGCACATAACTGTAGGGACATACAGATAAATTGTATAGAATGCTAAGTCAAATTGTAATTGTCGAGAACCACCACATATAACTGCAGAAACATACAGATAAAGTGCATAGAATGCCAAGTCAAATTGTAATTGTCGAGAACCACATCACATAACAATTATTTGTAGGGATAGAAATGTAATTTTATTCAAAATATGGCCAATTTTGCACAAGATTTTTAAATGAGTCATATTTGAACTTGCTTTTTTGAATTTTACCAATTTAGAAATTGTCCCTATATTAAATTGAGTCCCATAATTAATTTCAAGAAAAAATTAGTTTAATCTATTAGACTGTGTCTAAATAAAATTTCATTTTTAGGCCCATAAATTTATTGTTCAACATTAAATTAGAAATATCATTCAATTTAATTAGAATCCAATTCGAGACTAGTGGTTGAAAGCCCACAAGAATTGTTACAATTAAATAAATTTGTTGGATTCCAATTCAAGACTCAAGGTAAACCTACGAGAATTCTCCAACAATTAAGGTCTAAATCAAGTCCTAGAGCCCAAGCCTTTACAAGAAAAAGGCTCAAAGCAAATTACGGTCTAAATTAAACCATGATTCACAATTGACAGAAATAGCATCAAATTATAGAATGTCAGAAACCTAGTGCCATCTGCCACTGCTGGAAACCGAAGATGGCAGAGCCTCCGGCCGTGTGGGTGAGCTAAATTCACTGCTGTAAGAGCCAGAAGTGCCCAGAGGCGCTGCTTTCTCGCAGCAACTAGCAACCTTTGCACTACTACGTGGCTCGCACCACCACATCGCTACTGTCAGGGTGGCGCAATCTAACAGCACCTTGAGGTGCTGCTCGTACGGCCCTGAGAGCAACGTGACCTGGGCCGATTTGCAACAACCATGGATATTGCCACACGTAGCCAGTACGGCAACAGCCTTGGGCTATTGGTGTATGCTCGTTCTCTGACGATTGGTAATTTTTTCTCCGCCTTCTAATCTCTGTTCTTATTCCAATATACAATATACCCAAAAATCATGCAAGAAATACATTGTAAATCCTATACTCAATTTTTAAGGTTTACATTGATCTAATTAAAAACAAAACCAAATAAGATTACAAACACAATGTAGAAGAAAATCAATTACATTCTTTAAAAAACCAAAAGGCCACAAATAATTGGAGAAAGCATTCAAACGAATAAATCCCATCTTGCATAAAACCATTTATATAAATACCTATTAATACCTAAGCATCGCTCAAATCTATAATCATGTAATCCTACAATCGTGTTAAATCTAATATCAAATTAAAAATCCAGACACGCTCTGATACCAATTGTTGGAAACAAGAAACAAAAAATAGCAATAATTTCAAAAAATTATTTTCTCTAAAGAAAGATCGATCTGAATGTTTAATTCAATATATAGTTTTACACGAATAATTGCCTAAAGAAAAAGAGCATGGGAATAATACCTTTAGTATGCAATTATTCCCACGATCGATGATCTCGAACACCTAGCTCCCAACCCTTGAATCTTCTCCAGAATACTCCTAAGTCTTAGATTGCACCGGCGAGTAGGCACCGCTAGGAATTCTTCAAAACCTGACATAAGAGCCAAACTATAGAGAATTAGAATTCTCTACAAGAGTATTGGCATGCTGCTCTTCCCGGGAATGAGAAATAAGGCCACCCTTTCTCTATTTATAGGGAAAAACCTAGGCTCTTTCATATCCTATAAGAGAAGAAATTCTATTCCTAGCAGGACTATGCAAACTCTAGAATTCTTTTCCATATAATTCCAAGACTTCCAGAAGCTTCCAGTCAGACCCAATTGGATTTACATAATTAGGCTCCCAGGAAGTAAATCCAATTAACCCGATCCAAACTGTCTGATTTAATTATTATTCATACACTCCATTAAAGAGTAATTATTGCAGTTCCTAATTATATAAATAATCAGAGCAGCAAAAATAAATAATCCTTCAATTAATTACCTCTTGACTTATCAATCCAATAGTTTGTCCCCATCTATGATCCGTAATTAATTAGACATACACCTTGCCGTATCACCTAATTAATTATACACTTTTCTTAATTCTCAATCATCACTGCTATGATTTCTATTTAGCAAGGTTCACTAAATACACATTAGATTCTTGAAATCATAATTGCAAGTGATTAATTAAGCAGATCATTTAACTCTTTATTCAAGAGCAACAAATTCCTCTCACAATAGCATTCTACTAATTCACTCTCCTTCAGCTCCCAACATGCCGTGCATGTTGACCAAATATTTATTTAGTCTTACCCATGGCACATCTAAGTTCCTTAGGATTGCTTCATAGCAGAACCCACCCGAGACGGATTTAGACAAACCATACGAAAGTCATGTGTGGACTCTCAATTCACGCGCACGGTCATGCTCTGGAGTTAAGTTCACGCGACGGTTCAATACTTCAATCATATACGTATCGCAAAGTATATCAATGTTATTTCTCACGACCTCCACCAGTCGCGACGATTAAGATAAATCGCCTACTCAACAGAGTTAGAGTGACAACAAATGAGCCTCGATAGAATAAAGTGTCAACCTTTATTCTTAGCTCAGGACTAACATTCTTCCGGTTGAAATATAAGACGTATCTTCTATACTTATCCAGAAGTACCCATCTTTATATTATCTCAAAGCAACCGAGGCCCTTTGTTACTACTTAAATATCTTAATTCCGCATATAGAAAATAGACATCGCATTTATTTAATAAATAAATAATTGTTTATTCAAGATCTTTAGTCACTATTCTAACACTTTATTGGCCACATATCACAACATTGAGGAACATGATTTCTATATTAGAGGACGCCAATCTCAATGATTCTATCATTGTAAATTTGATAGAAATTTTAAATGGCAACGTGTGCTCTTCCGATCTCTTTTCCAAAGTGTAAGAGATAATTCACCAATTGAAGATGTCCATATTCAAATAGCCAGCGACATGTCTATAGATCAAGGATGTCTATAATGTTCCAGTAGTTGAACAAGTTAGTGCGATTTGGATAGAAGGAAATAATGTCAATATACCATTCAAAAGAGACATAGCGTTGTGCATGCACATTCAGGAAGTTGTCATAGAATAAAACATTATTTCACTTGCTATGCTCCGCTATACTATCCTTTGCTTTTCTCATGAGGTGAAGCCAGATGGCATCAAGATATAAAAAGGAAAAAGGTAAAGAAAATTAATCCAGCTAATATTGCAATTTCATCCAACAATGTCAATCATTGTTCAGAGGGAGACAATTACTCCACCATATTCTTTTCCTTGTAATTGCTATATCTATGTTTGTATCAGAGAAATTTAATGACAGTGTGAAAGATGAATTCATCTTTCACACTGTCATTAAATTTCTCTGATACAAACATAGATATAGCAATTACAAGGAAAAGAATATGGTGGAGTAATTGTCTCCCTCTGAACAATGATTGACATTGTTGGATGAAATTGCAATATTAGCTGGATTAATTTTCTTTACCTTTTTCCTTTTTATATCTTGATGCCATCTGGCTTCACCTCATGAGAAAAGCAAAGGATAGTATAGCGGAGCATAGCA
>CAVNYN010219007.1:0-40506 GCA_963692815.1 Nyctanthes arbor-tristis
TAGCTAAATTTATTTTTTCCAGCTAAAGGTTTTATTGAAATTTTGATTTTATGACAATTGTAAGATCGAATTAATTTTATTATATTCTTTGTTCTTGATCTATTTATATATTTCTCGTGTTTATTATTATTATTATTATTATTATTAGTATTATTATTATGTTTTTATTTTTTGTTTTGTGAATGGTATGCTGGGTTTCAAACTACCTCTCTCAACTACTAAAAACTAAACCGAACCATTTTGGACCAGTTTGCTTGGGTGAAAACCATTTCAACATTGAAGGGTTCTGCATGGCACCTAAGCACCTTTAGAAAGGGAGTTTGGTTTCCAATTTTTTGGTCTAGTAGTTTTTATTTATGGCCCTAGTTTAATCCCTAAAAACATTGGATTTATAACACATTTCCCATTTACGTAATTGAAAGGCCACTAATTTCTTTCGTTTACCGCACCAATGACGGGTACCTAGATTTTATTGCATCGAGGCTATAAATAGTGAGCCAGTATCCCAAAAACAAGTGTGTTACGAATAGAGAAATTAAGATGGAAACAACGAAAAAGAAGGTTAGAATTTCCTATTTAGATCCTAACGCCACCGATTCTTCATCGATGAAGACGGAGATGGAAATGATAAGAAACTGAAGAGAGTGATTTACGAGATTGCAATTGAGCCGGAGAAAAATATGAATGGCTCATCTGGGAAAATTGATGCAAGTAGTGTGGAACCCCATTCTAGGGTTTCTAATGAGAATAATAATGCAAATAAGAAATACAAAGGTGTTCAGAGGAAAAAAAAGGGGAAAGTACTGTGCACAAATCAGAGACCCCATCAAGAAGAAGCGAGTTTGGTTGGGAACTTATAATACTGCTGAGGAGGCCTCCAGAGTTTACCAGAGAAAGAAGCGGGAGTTTGGGGAGAAACTCACAAGCACTAAAGCTCCTGTCCATGAAATGTCAAGCTCCAACAATGTAAGATCAGTTGATGAATTAGGGAACAACATTAGGGTTGGTACTGCAAACGGGGCACAGAAATGTTCACTTTCTGACAATTAATTCCAGCGACACTCAAGAAACCAAGTGCGGTTTTTTCCCCTTGAACTTCTGTGGGCAATGTTGGTTCCTTAATTAAGTACCTAAATCTGTCTCCTATATTTATAGATGAACACACCCCTTATATGATGAACAATATTCATGCGAAAATGCAATGAATTTGAATTAATTAATCTAATTAAGTATACACACTAGGTCTTAATTAAGTCCGACCCAATTAATTAAACCGTGGCGTGAACACTAATTCCGGTACTCTCTTGAAGGAGGTTTCAGTTCAAAAGTCTTGTTTTACTTCCTCCATCCCACAGAAATAGTCTAATAATTATTTTCACACAAATTAGAAATGATAGGGCTGAACAAATAAACCGTCAAACTGAAAAACCGAACCAATCCGCCAAAATGGTTTAGATTGATTTGGTTTGAAAAGTGAAATGATTTGGTTTGGTTTGATTTGAGAAAATTTCAAACTGCATGAAATGGTTTGGTTTAGGTTTCAATGTTTAAAAAAACCTCAAAAACTGAACAGAACCTTTTTATGTTTTAACTAAAAAATTATTAATTTGTAAGTAATATGAGAAAAAATATCAAAAGACTTAATTTATTTATGATTGTCAAATTCGTTGGCTAGGTTTGGTACTTAAATAAGGAATTTCCTGTGATAATTTGGTTCATTTTAGTAATTTAATAAACTAATTTTGGGAAATTTAATTAATACCCTTAAAAAATTTTCTGGAGAAATTGTATAGTAGTTAATTGACCATATTTTTCTAAAATTTTAACATTTAGATGCTTGAAAAAATAGCACTTCTATAAACATATTTTGACAATATCTCATTTGAAGCCTATGCATTATTTGAAATTTTTTTATCTGTTACATTTTATTAGTTATATGTTTGTGTTTTAGTAAAATTTACTAAACTTGTGATGAGTTTGATATTAGTATTAGCATTAGTATTCAGAAAGCATATTAGTATAATAGAATATTTATATTTATAAAACTATCATGTTTTGAGTCTATTTTCATTATGTCGATAGACAAACTGTGGTTTAAAACCGAACTGAACCGAAAAATTAGGTTTGGTTTGCTTTAGTTTGAAAAATTAAATGGTTTGGTTTGATTTGATTTATAATTTCTCCAAACTGAATATGATAGTTTGGTTCAAAAATAAATTAAAAACGACCCAAATCCAACCATGTTCACCCCTAATGGTTAGTTATAGTTGAAACATTGAATTTTAACTGTATTTTTCCATATATACTCTTATATCTCATTAATTACTTGAAAATACTTTAAATGCATAGATAGTTGATGTGGAGTAATAACAAATGCATTAATTAGGGACGTACATTGAACTATTTTTGTGAGATGGGGACAGCATGCCTTTATTTTACATGTTGGCCTCTTGATGGGAGAAAATCACGTGTAGTTATTATTCAGTCACCTTAACTCAAAATTTCTAAGGAGAGTATTACTCTCCCCTTAGAGAGAGTAATACTCTTCATAACCAGACTATACCTTAATTAACGAGAAAAGGAGAAAATTAATTGGTACAATACTCAAGGTCAAAATGACCGATCTATATCTATATACATATATATATGTATGTATTAATTAAGAGAAACCTCAATCCCTCAATCCCCAATCACATGTAGCTATATGGCAGTGTAATCTCCTTAATAGAGAGGGTAATACTCTCTTTAGCTGGACTACACCTTAATTAATGAGAAAAGGAGAAAATTAATTGGTACAATACCCAAGGTCAAAATGACTGATCTACATCTATATACATATATATGTTAATTAAGAGAAATCTCAATCCGCCAAACCCCAATCACATATAGCCACATGGCAGTGTACTCTCTCTAAAAGGAGAGTAATACTCTCCATAGCCAGACTACACCTTTATTAATGAGAAAAGGAGAAAATTAATTGGTACAATACTCAAGGTCAGAATGACCGATCTATATCTATATTAATTAACAGAACTAAGTTTCGGTACCTTTTATACCCTGATTTTTCTGCCTTTTTTATGTAGTAAATCTTGGAGTAATAGTTCTTTTTTTCCCCAAAAACTTTTGTGAAGAACTCAAAAAGGATTTGAAACTGTGCCAATTGAGTTTAGTACTCAAGCCTCAACGACTTTTGCCCCTTCTTTTTTTGTTAGGCTTTTTCACTAATAAACTAAAATAACAAATTTGAAAGGCCAATTTCAAAACAAACTATAATTCATCTTAATTTTTTCATTCATCATCTCTAACTTATGTGTTTTGGTGAGTTTAATAATATTTGAATGTTTTTTAAGCATTTAAATTTTTATTGAATTTTTTGTTTTATTAGGAATTTTAAAAATGGAAAAGTGAACGAGTATTTTTTACCTACCCGACTCAAACTCCCTTGCCTGTACGCGTTTCAAACGGACATGGAAGGGGTATAAGATGGGGGTTGGTGGAATCGAGAAGGTGCATCTGACCAGAACCTGAACTAAGTCTCGGTATCTTTTGTACATCAATTTTCTCACATTTTTTATTTGATAAATCTTGCAGTAATTGTTCTTTTTTTTTTCTTTCAAAAACTTTTGTGAAAGGACTCAAAAAGTATTTGAAACTATGCCAATTGAGTTTAGTACTCAAGCCTTAGCCACTTTTGCCCTTTCTTTTTTTGTTAGGCTTTTTCGTTAATAAACTAAAATATCAAATCCGAAAGGCCAATTCCAAAACAAACTATGATCCCTCTTAATTCCTTCATTCATCATCTCCACCTTATGTGGTAAGTTTAATGTCATTTGAGTTTATGCATTTTTTAAAGTTTTATTAGGAATTTTAAAAATGAAGAGGCGAACGGGTGTATTTTACTCACCCGACCCCAACTCTCCTGCCCATGCGCGATTTAAATGGGCATGGCAAGGGTATAAGATGGGGTTGGTAGAATTGGGAAGACGTATATGACCGGAACCCGTCCCATTGCTATTCTTACGGTTAGGATTCTTTCCATTTTCAAATTAATTAATGTGATACTTATCCCACTCATTTTTTGCCTCCCAATTTCGAGATTAATTAGATTTAAAGATTGTGAGAGAAACATAGCTTCTTTTTGCAAATATTTTCATAACTAACATCGCTTCAATTGAAATGTGTAATATCTAAAAATTTAGATTTTGTGTAAAATGCGGTACCTTGGGTTGGTAATGACTTAATAAGTTAAATGTAAATTATAATACATTTTTCTATTTGAATTCTTATCACACTTCATTTTTCCAAAAACTTTACGTAAAAATGTTTATAACAAATATTTTTAATACTTATAATAGTATATTTTTCGACTCATTTTTTGTCGTTTATAATCTGCTATTCATGTTGGAGTCTCTTATATTTTATGACTAACTTTAATTATAGAGATGACAAATTTAAATATAATAGTATTGTACATTTGTTGTTGAACTTACGTTTTCGAATACATTGAATGACGGTTGCATATGTACAAGATATTAATATACGATTGTAGGCTATCTTCTGAACGATCTTGAATTTCGCGATTATTAAGTCCATTGATTCAATTAATGTATACTTCTATTTTACATTTTCTACGAAGATATTGCAGATTTATAGTGTAACTACCTAATTATAAGTTTTTCTGCTTATGCAATGTACGGATTGTTTAGCTAGTGCAGAGATAGACGGTTTTTTTTACTGAGTTTTGATTTGGAGACATTGGTTGTCTTTGTTATAGCGATGGCACATTCTTTTCCATTAAATTACATAGTCTTGTGTATGAATCTATAATTTCTGTTCTACTAATTTTAAATTACAATTTTAAAATTATAGTAATTTTAAAATTACCATGTAATTTTTTAAATTACATAGTCTTGTGTATGAAATTAGTAGGAGGATGTAAATATCACTCACATTGAATCTTTAATTGGGATTGCTTTGCAACATTGATTCCCTCTTTTCTTGCCTCCTCATTTTAATACAAGATGCCTTCACTTTTCCCTCTTGTTCTTATAGTTTATAGCATAAGGAGGATCTATTGTTTATTTAAAATTAGGATTTTCTAGCTATTGTCTCCCCTTGCATGCCTTATTCTAGTTTCTTATGAGACAAAAAGTGTGTTACAAGAGAAGAGAGAGCAGAGGAAGAGAGAGAGATGCAGAGAGAGAAGGAGGAGGAGGAGTGTTGGTTTACAAATGAATGCCAAATCCTTGCCTTTTTATAGCTAGATTGAGTGGTCTACTCGCGGGGTCAAGAGAATATTGCATGGGGACAAGAGAATATTTCGTAATTATTGCATATTTTCTTGACGACGACAAGTAAATCTTTGTATATCTTTGGCGAATCTTAGGTAAATCTTGGGGAATATTCTCCTAGCCTTAATGACTAATTTTGAAACGTCAAATGAAGTCTAATTAGAGGGTTCTTAGTGTCCTTGCGAAACTCTTAGAGAGTACTATATCATAGCATTTTGAAAACTCTAAAATCATTAACAATAAGAGAAGTTAAAATATGCTAAGGTAAATGACTAAAGTCATCTATTACAAATATTAACATATTTTGCATTAAAGTCGTCTACTTAATAAAAGAGTCATAATATAAGCCCGTAAATTTTGCGGGTCGTTACAATCTACCCCCCTTAAAATAATTTCGTCCTCGAAGTTACTATGAATTATCCATGTTACATCTTATAAAAGAAGCGTTTTAAAGCTTTCACAACGTACTTTACCATGTACATAAAATATTCTAGTGTCATAAACATCTTAGCACTCATGATAAGAAAGTTATCTTGAGCGTAAAAATGGTATATCATAATTTCCAAAATTTTGAATGCAAATGAGCATCGTCTAAATCAACAAATGACATGGGAGACTTCATATTAGATCTTGTTTATACATATGATGCCATCATCTTCTATATTCTTATTGGAATGTTGAAAACAGTTTTTTCTCTCAATTTGAGGGTTTTGTACCAAACAAACCTTAATTGGACAACCTTTCTCTGCCATTATTTTTTCACATGTTTAGCACATAGGAGAAGTTGATGCCTAAAAATTAGTAAGTCATCATGATATCGCCATCAACTTCAAAGACCAAATCAAAATTTTCTGAACTAAAATTATTCTTATGAAATTTACAAAAATAATACTCAAACTATCTTGTATCCAACGTCTTTAATATTTACAAGCTAGAGAGCATTAGAAACATTTATAAAATTTTGCATAGTTAAAGTAATCTCTAAACTTTATATACTCAATTATCATCTATTTGAAGTCAAAGAAAATACCACAGGCCTTACTCAAATTTAGAGACTGTTATTATTCTTCTAAAACACATGGGCCAATTTAAATTCTTTAATTCTAATAAGTAAAGGTAAATATGGCATAAAAATTTGCCAACATTACTAATTCTAATAAAATTTCGTGACTGTAGAAATATTTTTCCATCATTCATTCTTTTCTACTCTCCTCTATTTATGCTTCCCATTTTTCCCCCGTATATACATGAAACATGTTGAGATACTAAAACTTGACATAACAAGATTGGATCAGCAAGTCAAGTGAAAATGAAATCTTACAATGCTATTTGGTACAAGATAAAGGCATTGCCTATGCTCAACTTCAAGTTCAAGCAATAAGGGATATAAAGAGAAAAACTAACAAGATGGTGTTTAGAGCACCAATTATCCTAACTTGCAGTTTCTCAGTGCCATTGGCGAATATTGTCTTTGTGAATTAACCAACAAGCGATAGATTGGTTACTAGTCATTCTATTTTAAATTAAAGAACACATATTTGGCTTTGTCAAAATTAATTTGGAGACCCTTTGTTAACCCCCCAGAACATATGAGGCTATTTAAGTTCTTTCATTTCTTTTGTCATGTTAATTTAAGAAGTAAAGACAAACATGGCACAAGGAGAAAAACTCTAATTCTTACACTCCTTTCATTATACTTAATCTAGTCTAAACAAAGAAAATGAAGCATAAGAAGTGAATTATGTTCTTAATAAAATTCTAATTTCAAAAAGTATAACATTACTTTCTTTTACACTTCTGCTTGATAAATAATTTTGCTTTCTATTACTATAGCCAAACTTGACATAGTGCCAAATATCTTCAGCTAGATCAAGCTATTAGTACCATTTGACTCACGCTATTGGTTTTTGTAAATTTCTCTCATTTTAATCAATCATCGAAACCTAGTATTTATTTAATAGAGTAATGCCTTACTATAGCAATGTGTGAAGAAAAATAGGAGACATCTTATTATAAACTACTAAATGTTTGAAAAAGGATCTTCAAGATTCAAGTTTAGTTTGATTATATTTAAATGTCACAAATATTCCACGGCACGATCTTCAAAAAAATAAAAGCTACACGCTGTGAAGATTTAGAATTACTTCAAAAATAATTTTACTAATAATTCTCATGCAAATACCACTTCCAACAAAATTCTATGATTTCAATAAAGTCTTCCCTCACAATTTGCTTGTTTGACCATTTTCCTTCAATATTTCCTTTTTCAAAGATAGGTTTATCCAACCCTTAGTCAAATTCTCTTTCTTCTTTTGTTTATATCGATACTAGCAGTAATATCAATATTTTCGGTCGTATAAGTAATCCACTGGTTTATCGATACTGGAAGGTGTATCGATACTTTTTAATTGGTCATATACCTTTCTGTTTTATTGATGACGGCAAAAGTATCGATACTTTAGTTTTCCCTTACAACTTTCTGTTTTATTGATACTCATAGTAGTATCGCTGCTTTTAATTGCCACAACAATTTTGGTTTTATCGATACTAAAAGATGTATCAGTACTTTTGATTAGTTAATAATACTTTCTGTTTTATCGCTATGAACAGAAATATTGATACTGATTATTGAAAAAACTATAGCATAGTTCCTTCAATTTTTTGTGTTCCAAATCTGTTCTAGTACTGATTTTAAGCTTCTTCAAAAGCTCTTTTCAAAGATATACACATAATAACATCATTCATAACACATTCACTGCTTCATCATAGTCATCACTACGAAAGGTAATATAATTTCACATAAATGGATTTTTCATACTACTAAAAGTTACATGCATAGATCAAATTAAATTAAATACTAAACTTTATCCTTACACAATTTCATTCATGGAAGTTCCCATTTATTTCCCTCGTAGTACATGGTTTTGATGTAGCAATTAAGAACATGACATACTAATTTTCCAACGTTTCTTCTTTCTTAACCTGATCTCCTTAAGTTTATTATGAGCTTGGCTTAAGTTCATTATTATAAACTAATAAGTTTATAATGGTTCATAATTTGTGCTATAATTTATCATTCAAGATAAACATAAAAAGACAATAACTAATAATAAAATTTCACATAAACACAACTTACAGAGCTCCTCAAGAAATCTCGGAATGGATGCATGCCATGTTATCAAGGGGACCATCTTGCTCTAATACCATTTGTAATGACCTGGTCATGAGCTACTTGCTTTGATACTACCTGTAACGCCTTGGCCGTAAGCTGCTCTTGCGTGCTCCTTCTTGCAAGGATTTAGGTTTTATTATTTTAATATTTATTATTTTAAGTCTGTAATAAATCCATGTCACAAAACCTATCTAATATTTAGCCAAGGTCTAGCATAAGTTCCGTTTTGTCAATACTCCTAAAAGTATAGGTATGTCTATGTCCAATTTTTCCATCTCATCTATTAGTTCCTCAATTTGATTATTATTTTATTATCAATTATTTTTATTAGTCATGGCCAACAGATCACAGTGATGAGGCGGTCATCCCTCATAGGTCTTGACTCGATAACATTAGCATGTAGACATCCTTGTCCGAGGCTTCCCGATAGCTAGATTCACATAGTTCCATGTACCTAAAATTTTGAAAACATGAATATGGAATAATCAGTGAGAAACCTTTATACATGCAAGTTTTTCTTTTAAAACATAAGTTTGGACCTGAATTACATTATAGACCTGTCTTTTCCCGAGCGCTTCGGTTATAACATGACATGAGGATTGATCGTAGGTCAATTAGGTGCCTCACCAAACCATAACTGATTCTGAAGGTTTGATCATAGACTACCTTTGTAGCCTCCCACAACCTTAAAAAATCTTGGTACATATCGAATATAATTCTGTTTTGAAACTGATGGGGAAGATCGAGAGGTAATTCGTTTTCTAAAAAATACACTTGTGCTTTAATTGTTATTCATAACATGAACTAAATCACATAACTTACATAACATAACATAACTTATATCATCATAGTTTATCATGAATAATACTTGACATTAGAGTTTTTCTTGAATAATAACAACATCATCATATATTACCACGTGTGAATTTGCTCACATAATAGCACCATCACATCATGAATCAAAGAATAAATAACACATAGATATTTCTCAGATATTTTTTAGAAGCATATTCAAATAACACATATAGGAGGGTGTAAAGATCACTCATATTGAATCCTTAATTGGGATTGCTTTGCAACATTGATTCCCTCTTTCCTTGCCTCCTCATTTTAATACAAGATGCCTTCACTTTTCCCTCCTGTTCTTATAGTTTATAGCATAAGGTGGATTTATTGTTTATTTAAAATTAGGATTTCCTCACTATTGTCTCCCTTTGCATGCCTTATTCTAGTTTCTTATGAGACAAAAAATGTGTTACAAGAGAAGACGGAGGCAGAGAAAGAGAGAGATGTAGAGAGAGTGGAGGAGGAAGAGGAGTGTTGGTGTAAGAATGAATGCCAAACCCTTGCCTTTTTATAGCCAAATTGAGGGGTCTACTCGAGGGTCAAGAGAATATTGCTTGGAGACAAGAAAATATTTCGTAATTATTGTATATCTCTTTGAAGACGACAAGTAAATCTTTGTATATCTTTGACGAATCTTAGGCAAATATTGGGGAATATTCTCCTAGCCTTAATGACTAATTTTGAAACGTCAAATGATGTCTAATTAGAGGATTCTTAGTGTCTTTGTGAAACTCTTAGAGAGTACTATATCATAGCATCTTGAAAACTCTAAAATAATTAACAATAAGAAAAGTTAAAATATGCTAAGGTAAACGACTAAAGTCGTCTATTACAAATATTAACATATTTTGCAGTAATTTTTTTCTTTTCATCACTTAATCATTAAAATAATTTCATAGTTCTACTTAATAAAAGAGTCATAATATAAGCCCGTAAATTATGCGAGTCATTACAGAGCAACTTGGTTTGCAGATCGCCAAACCCACGAATATTCAACTCTATTCATTTCTCTAGAAATCTTCTTGCAATTCTCAATGATCAAGCCAAATGGAGAATTATCAAGAGAGGAACTATGGAAGGCCTCAAACAATAATAATGCATCCATTTCTATCCCGACTGGTCCGACATTAATATCTTTAAGCCAAGTCAAAGCTTCATGTACCGCCAAATCTTCTGCCATTTTTGCTTCAACGTGACCACAATGTAAAAACATCCTTGCTGCCACAATATCACCAAATTCATTCCTCATGACGAATCCCATACCACTTTGTCCTCCAAAAGTTGCCACATCAACATTTATCTTGATATGTCTAGGTGCTGGTTTTTTCCGTTTGTGAATTGTGTTAACATTCTGCCCCGATGATGAGAGTACTGGTAATTGGGTTTGTTTGGCTTCCTTCCATTAGGTAAGCATGGGAGGCGAGATAGACCACTTTCCCCGGCATGAATGACTTTGCTTGCCAAATCAATTCATTTTGATTATGCCACAATGCCCAGCATATCATAGATACAGTTTTCCTTTCATTTTGATCAACTGTACCAAGCAGCCTGGTGAACCATTCCTTGAAATTTTCTACTACACCTTGGTATAATCCCACAGTGGATGCACTCCATACACGTCTAGCAAAACTATAGCGCACCAAACAATGCATGATAGATTCATTATCTTGCAAACACAACGAGCAACAGACATCAATATTGGCTTCTTTGATGCGAAGTAAGTCAGTAGGAGGCAAAATATTTGAAGCAGCTCGCCAAAGGAAATTCTTTACTTTTGTAGGAACTTTGAGATTCCAAAGTTTCTTCCAAAAGTTGTCAAGTGGTGGGAGATGAGAATGATGCCTAGAGGACACTAACAACTTATAACCACTCCTCACAGTGTAAGAACCTTTAGCTTCCGGCAACCAAAATATACGGTCATCTGGTGGGCAATCACTTATAGGAATTTGCAAGATGAGAGCTTGATCCCTATTATTGAACAAATCTGTGATAATATCTTTGTCCCAAATTGGTGCACCGAGTTTCATTAATTGATTCACTGTGATTCCTTCAACACCAGGAACACCAACAGAGGAAATAAAACTGTTTCGAGTATCAAGCAACCATGGATCAGCCCATACTCTAATATTATTTTCTTTTCCAACCCGATAACGAGTCCATTGTGATGAGATGCTGAGTAGCCATTATGCTTCTCCACACATAGCTAGGATTGTATCCAATTTGAGCCTCTAGGAAAGAAGAACGAGGGAAGTAACGGGCTTTAAAAACTCTAGAGACCAGTGACTGAGATTCAGTGAGGAGGCGCCACCCTTGTTTTTCGAGAAGTGCCAAATTCATTTGATAAAGTTGTTTAAAACCCAGCCCTCCGTTGTGGTTTGGATAGCAAATCCTTTCCCACCTCATCTATGATATACCTCTCGTAGATCCTTTATTTCTTCCCCACCAAAACTAATTCATTACATACTCAATCTCTGAACATAACTCTAAAGGTAGGAAGGACGGATTTTCTATGGTGTCCATAGGACACCATAGAAAGGAGTCCAATCCTTAGGTGGGTAGCTGAGTCAGCAAAGAATTGGCACAATTTGTCCATCCCAGATTCCCCCACTTTCAAACTGTCCCACGTCCCAATTCCCAATCTGAAAAAAATACCACTTTCCTCTCTCTCTCTCTCTCTCTAACAAACCCAGACCAGCCTCTCCATCGCACCACCACAGCACTGATCACTGTATTGAAAGGGGATGTAGAATATACATACCAATATATCTAACGACAGAGTGCTCTAATGGTAACGTTTTTAAACTAGATGCTAAAAATATATGTCCAAATTCTCAAACAACATGCAACCAAACAGCAGAAACTACAGTTGATAATTTGATAACAAAATCAATATGAGAACTCAAACTAATTACCCATTCTATTTACCGGACTAACCATTCTTTTTAATTAGTTTAGGACCACTTTTTAATTAGTTTACTACCAACATTTTAGTGCTAAAGATCTTCTTGAATTTAAAAACTTTACCTGTGATCTCTTTTGACTATGTGGAAAGAGAATTTCTTAACCTCTATGAAGCCCCAAAAAATTTCAACATAATAATTTGATTCAATCACTGTAAGAAACCCAGAATAAGGTAAAATTCTTTAACCTTTCCACCAGAAACAATCATCCCTCGGCACCCATGCTTCTGTAGAAAAAATCGTCTTTAAAAATTTTATTAAGAGCCCCATCAAACTTGTAGTTTCTTAAACTAAGCTCACATGATTGCTCAGTGTCAATTTTTCTTGGATCAAGGAGTATATGGTTCTCCGCCTAGGGTAATGGCGTTGTTGGGTATCACAATGGCCAGTTGGGTCTTCTTCGGGTACGCATCGCGGTGGTAAGTTGGCCGATCGGAAGAGCAAATGCATCGAATTGGAGGTGAGGCGGTGGAGCTTCGGCCTTTCATTCTTTTAGTGCAATGATCAGTGCGGTGGTGCAACGGTGGTGCTGCGGTGGGGTGCAGGTCTGGGTTTGTAGGGAGAGAGAGAGTGAGAGTGAGTGAGAGAGAGAGAGAGAGAGAGAGAGGAAAGTGGTAGTTTTTCATATTGAGAATTGACGTGGGACCGTCTGAAAGTGGGGGAATATGGGATGGACGATTTGTGCCCATTCTTTGCTGGCTCAGTTATCCACCTAAGGATTGGACTCCTTTCTATGGTGTCCTATGGACACCATAGAGAATCCGATAGGAAGGCGGATTTAAAATTTTAAAATTATTTAATTCATTTAAAATTTAAAATTTAAATTTTAAAAATTTTAAAATATTTGATTCATTTTTTAAAACTTTTATTTGTTTTATGTATTATTATTTAATTAAATTTTACCCCTAAATCCCTACCCCAAGCACTTACCACCCGTCTCCAACCCCTTGCTACCCGCCAGCCGCTAGCGACGGCATGGCCAAATTCCAATGTTTTTTTAGTTTTTTTCTTTTTATTTATTTTTGTAATAAAATATTTTTTTAACAAAATGTGCTACATGTTAAACAATATGTTTTATATGTGAAACAATCTATATTATGTTCATTACAAGGATCATTACATGTGTAACAAGCTATGTTATATGTAATAAGGTTTATTTGATTTGTAATATGCTATGTTATGTGTGCAACAATTTATGTTATTCGTATAAGAAAGTTTGTTATATTTGTAACAATCTATATTATTTGCGAAACAAAGCTTGTTACTTGAGTAAGAAGCTATATTGTGTGTGTAATAATTTATGTTATTAAACAATATGTGTTATAGTTTAACAATGACTACTACGTGTGCAACGTGTTATTTTATTTGTGTAACAATCTATGTTATTTTTTTAGCATATTTTATGTTTATAACAATCTATATTATTTTTATAGCAAGCTGTGTTATGTGCGTAACAAGCTTGTTACATGTGTAACAAGCAATTTTATGTATGTAACAATCTACATCATTGTTGTAATAAGTTAATATCATATTTGTTCGTATAACGAGTTATGTTACTTTTTGTAGCAATCTATGCTATTTGTGTAATATACCATGTTAAATGATTTAAAAATTGTGTAACATCATTTATGACATGAATTAAAATGTGTAACAATTTCTATTCTATAAATTCTAAAAGGAAAAATTGAAAAATGAAAAATAAGAAAATAAAGAAAAGAAAGGAAAAAGTAAAAGAAGAAAAGAAAAAAATAAAGAAAAATAGAAAAAAGAAAAATAGAAAAAGAAAAAGAAGAGTAAAATAAAAAAGAAAGAAATCAATAAAAAAAATTCTGGCAGGTCCATCAGGGTCCACTAGAATTTGATCGCTGGTAGGGGTGGATGGAGATGTGGGTTTTAAAAGTACTATCTCTGTCCTAAAAAGATAGTTCGCTATTCCCTTTTCGTCTGTTTAAAAAAGATAGTCCATTATTGAATATGTATCTAATATTTTATTTTCATATGTGCCCCTAATTAATTATTATTATTTAACTACCTGCCTTGAAAATATTTCAAATAATTAATGACACAAGGGTATATATAGAAAAATAAGGTAAATTAAATATTTTAACTACATTACCTATTAATCTTTAATCCATGTAAAATTAGCTACCGAACTATTTTTATGGGATGGACAGAGTATTATTTTTTAAGAGTGAAAATATATATTATTAAAAACGAACAGAATAAAATGGTAAAATAAAAAAAAATTTCAAGTAATACATGGTATGGTATTATCAATGGCAATAAGGAGGGTTTGGGGAGGGTTAGCCATAACCTAGACCCACCTCACGGGTCTTGAAGTCGCCCTAAACTCGTCTGAAAATCACGAGATTACGGGGCGGGTTAAGACAGGTCTAGTCATGGGGTGTGGTGGGGCGCCACCATGACCCAAGAAAGAACCTATAAAATTTTTCCCTTTTCAATAAACGTTATGTACAATACATTATCAATTGATGAATGTACAATCAAATAGGACATTTATTTAGAATTTTAAAGTTCCCAACATAAACTAATATAATAACACGATTCTTTCAATCAATTGAAAAATCCCTTCAAAAAAAATAAAATAAAATGATAAAAAAGAAATAAATTGATAAATTCCGAACTTGTCCCCCTTCAATCTCCATTATTCTCTTTGATTAGTTGTGAACTACTCAGAAATATTTAATTCCTATAAAAATAGCAAGAGAAATAGTCACATTTGGTAATACTAAATGTAAAAATAAATTTTAGTACTGTAAAAATGAAGTTAATAAAATTACCTTTTCCTCAACTTCCTCTTGAGTGATAGTTGAACAACACCCGGTGTATAAAGACGATGCATGAGAGTTTTCTAAGAACACTCGATATATATACTAGGGTTAAGTAATTAGAGCTAGTAACTTAATATATAAGTTTTAAAATTTTATATTAATAATTTGCTCCATATAATACATATATATTTTGAGCAAAATGATATTTATTAAATAAGATGATTAGTTGGAATGGAGAATTGAAGCTTCTTTTTATTAGGCACTTGAGTTCAAACCTACAGTACCTCAATTTCTACACATTTTTAGAACTAAGTTCATTAAAAATTAAAAAAAAATTTATGGTGGGTCACAGGTCTATGAGGCGGGTCCAACTTGACCCAGACCCGTCCTAGCCCCACGATAGGGCAAACAATACTGCCACATACCAGTATACTCTTATTAGGGGCGGCGGGTCAATTCTCTTAGGGGAGGGTTCTTACAGGTTTAAGGGTCAATGGATTAAATTGTCATCGCTATATGTAATATAGTATTTTTTAAATAAAAAAAGGTTAAATATGTATGGAAAATAATTTAAATAAGGAAAAATGGAACTTCCTTGATAGAAGTTAACTTCCAACCCATTGGTACAACTTCCCCATGTCATAAAATATAAGCTCAACTATAAACTGATATCAAATTTAGATTAAGCTCAACTATAAACTAATATCAAATTTAGATAAGTAGCGCTATTCATATATATATATATATATATATATATATAACCCTTTTCTTCTTTTATATCATGCTCTCTATATTGCTTGTTAATGTGTCAAATGACTGAATGGAGAAGGCTGTTTTGCTTCTTTTTTTTACCTGTCTTTGTATTTTCATTTGTGTCATGTCGGTGTTTTAGGGAAGGGTTTTTTATCTAGTTATGATCTAATATCAAACATCTAGCGGCATAAAGCCTGTGTAGCGCGTTAGATGTGTGCCATTTTAACATGTCACATGACTAGACATGATGTGATCAACTAGATGGCACGTATCTGACGCGCCACATAAACTTCTGACAATATAATACCGTTAAACATATAACAGTAGATCATTTTCAGTGTTTTACCCTATTTGCTTGGCCTGTACTTGCCCGCTTTTTCTTTCGAACAAAATCTCCTTTTAATTTAAAAAGGGAAATGGTGGCGGGACTACACTTGCGCGTCTATGAGTTACTTTTTGCTTTAAATATATATATATATATATATATATATGTATAATAAGAGAATGATGACTTTTCCCACTCTTTTTCTAGCTCTCTAAGGTTTCTGACTTTATAAAGTTTTTAACTCTATAAGAT
Source organism: Nyctanthes arbor-tristis (assembly GCA_963692815.1). Classification (NCBI taxonomy): domain Eukaryota; kingdom Viridiplantae; phylum Streptophyta; class Magnoliopsida; order Lamiales; family Oleaceae; genus Nyctanthes; species Nyctanthes arbor-tristis. Next base: position 16,392 of record CAVNYN010219007.1, read on the forward strand.
TTTTGATGATATCATTTAATTCTTTTTTTGTATTTTTATTTTTATCTTTTTTTTTTAGATTGTTATACTAATTTTTAAAATAATATTCATTGTTTCCTTTATTAACCCATATTCGATCCTTAATTCACAGTGGTTTCTTTAGTCAAGTATTTTGAATTAAGGATCCACCACTTATCAAATCGAACACGAAATTAATTGAGAGTTCTATTTCAAAAAAAGCACATAGTAAGTTTCTAAAAATCTGTAGCATTAATTGTAAATTTTAATTTTTAATAATTTTTTAAGAAATTTTTATATAGTTATTGTAGTGCAATAATCAATTGATTTTATTAAAAATTATAGTACTCTAATTTGTAGATTCTATAATTAAATTGGAACTTTTTGATAATTTAAGTATTACCATATTTAGAGTTGGATTATTTATTTTAGAGATAGACCAAATATCGATACGGTTGTACTGTAATAGTTGTTCAACAATATTTATTAAGCATTTTATTTTTATTGAATCACCTCAATTAATTTTTATTTATATATGTATAATTAACTTGTGTTGTAATTCAATCAAGTGTTATGGTAGTTATGTTTCTCACATTTTAGACAAGAGGTTTTGAATTGAAACACACCCGCCTCTCCCCTCCCTATACCCACTGTATAAAAAAAAAGAATTAATTGATACAAAATGTGTTACTGATGAATAAATTCAAATATAATAGAATGGTTATGAAAACTTATGTTTCATAATATTAATATGACTCAACTGACTGTATTAATAATTTATATTAAATTTTTGTATGAAAATTCATTGACATTTATTATTAGAATAATTATAGGTAGAAATATTTATTTGACATAAACAACTTATATTAGTTCCGCTCCTACCTCTTATACGCATTGTATGAAAAAAATTAACTAGGGTAAAAAGTGTTACTGACAAATAAATAAATCTGAATATGATAGAATAGTTATAAAAACTTATATCTCATAATTCTAACATATGATTCAACTGGTTATATTAATAATTTTTTAAATTTTTGTAAAAAAAATTTATTGACATTCGTTATTAGAGTAATCTTAAGTAGAAATGTTTATCTGATATTTGTTAGTTGGTAAAAGTGAATTGATTATTTGTATACAAGTGGTGAATTTGAAGGCCCACGGCCATCAAATACATGCTTGACAGTTAAACATGTCAATTTTTCATGGTAGATAAATATGTCTCTCTAATATTACTATTGTTATTATTACTTTTAGATCTCGTGTAACGCACAGATGAGAATTCTAGTGTCCCATAAAGAAAATAATATATATATATATATAATAAGAGAAATGTGGCTTTTTCCGCTCATTTTCTGGCTCTGTAAAATTTCTAGCTCTGTAAGATTTCTAACTCTATAAGATTTCTGGTAATGTCTTTAATTCCTTTTTTTGTATTTTTTTCCTTTTTTGGAAATTGTTACACTAATTTATTAAATGATATTTATTTTTCCTTTTATTAACCTATACGCAATCATCAATTCACGATAGTTTCTTTAATCAACGACTTTGAATTAGGGATATGTCACTTATCAAATCGAATATGAAATTAATTGAGAGTTCTATTTAAAAAAAAAAACAAATAGTAGTCTTTATAATTTGAAAACTAATGCATAGTACGTCTCTAAAATCATGCAATAATTTTTAAATATTTTACTTTTATTAAATCACCTCAATTAATTTTTATCTACATATGCATAATTAATTGGTGCTGTAATTCAAATAAGTTACATTGGTTATGTTTCTTACATTTTAGATAGGAGGTCTTAGGTTGGAACACACCTGCCTTCACCTCCCCTCTCCTATACCTACCGTGTAAAAAAAAAGAATTAATTGGTTCAAAGAGTATTACCGGCGAATAAATTCAAATATTATAGAATGATTATAGAAACTTATGTCTCATAATGCTAATATGACTAAACTAGCCGTATTAATAATTTATATGAAATTTTTATATAAAAATTTATTGACATTTGTTATTAGAGTAATTATATGGAGACATGTTTATCTGATATGAATAACTAATATTGGTTCCCCTCTCTTCCGCTATATCCAATTAATAAATAAAAAAAGAAAAAAAATGAAATAATTAACTAGTGTAAAAAGTATTACCTACAAATAAATGAAAATATGATAGAATGGTTATAAAAATTTATATATCATAAGAGCAAGATTAATGTTATGGGAAAAAGTCAAGGGGAAAAAAGATAAGTGGAAAAAATTAGGGAAAAAAACATATTTCCAAATAATGTGTTGGGGAAAAAGTGGAGGGAAAATATACATTATACACGTGGCGGTATTTTATTAGATTGAAAATAAAGTGATAGTGGAAAAAATAGTATTTTGTTAGATTGTGGGGAAATGGGAGAGGGGAAAAAATCTAAATGAGAGGCCAAATTTGGTCCCTCATTTAAGTCTTCCCCCCGCAAAATAAAATTTTCCCCCCTCTATTTTAACAATTATTTGGGTTGTTGGGGGGAAACCCAAAATTTGGGTTTTTCCCCAACACTAATCATGTTCTAATGCTAATATAAGACTCAACTAGCTATATTAATAATTTATTAATTTTTTATATAAAAATTCATTGACACCTGTTATTAGAGTAATTCCAGGTAGACATGTTTATCTCATATAAATAGCTGATATTTGTTAGTTAGCAAACATGAATTGGTTGTTTATATGCAATTGGTGAATTTGAAGGCTCACAATCATCCAATATATAGTTGACAACTAAACATGTCATTTTTTCATGTAAGATAAATATATCTTTCTAGAATTATTACGATTATTATTACTTTTAAATCTCATGTAATGAACCGGTGAAAATTCTAGCAGTAGTAGTAATAATAATATATGTATAGAAAATACACTTCTTCTAAGAAGAGTTAACCTTTCCCTTATGGAGTGGAAAAGTGTCACATGACCCTCTGTTATTGGTGATTTAGGAGGCAGGCTCCCTGATTCCCTAATAACAGAGGGTCATGTGGTACTTTTCCACTCCATAAGGGAGAGGTTAGCTCTCCTTAGAATTTTTCATAGAAAATCAGTCATTCTAAGAAGAGCTAACATCCCCCTTATAGAGTGAAAAGTGTCACATGACTCCCTGTTATTGGTGGATTAGGAGGCGGGCTCCCTGATTCCCCAATAACAGGGGGTCACATGGTACTTTTTCACTCCATAAGGAAGATGTTAGCTCTCCTAAGAATTTTTCATAGAAAATCAGTTCTTCTAAGAAGAGCTAACCTCTCTCTTATAGAGTAGAAAAGTATCACATGACCCCTATTATTAGTGGATTAGGAGGCGGGCCCCCTGATTCTCTAATAATATGGGCCCATGTGACACTTTTCCACTCCATAAGGAAGATGTTAGCTCTCCTTAGAATTTTTCATAGAAAATCAGTCCTTATGAGAAGAGCTAACCTCTCTCCATTATAGAGTGGAAAAATGTCACATGGCCCCCTGTTATTGGTGGATTAGGAGGTGGGCCCCTTGATTCCCCAATAACAGGGGGCCATGTGGTATTTTTCCACTTGATAAGGGAGATGTTAGCTCTCCTTAGAATTTTCATAGAAAATCAGTCATTCTAAAAAGAACTAACCTCTCCCTTATGGAGTAGAAAAGTGTCACATGACGCCCTGTTATTGTTGGATTAGGAAGCGGGCCCCCTGATTCCCCAATAACAGGAGATCATGTGGTACTTTTCAACTCTATAAGGAAGATGTTAGCTTTTCTTAGAATTTTTCGTAGAAAATCAGTCATTCTAAGAAGAGCTAACCTCTCCCTTGTGGAATGGAAAAATGTCACATGGCCCCTGGTATTGGTGGATTAGGAGGCAGGGCCCCTGATTCTCCAATAACAGGAGGCCATGTGGTACTTTTCTACTACATAAGGGAGATGTTAGCTTTCCTTAGAATTTTTCATAGAAAATCAGTCCTTATAAGAAGAGCTAGCATCTCCCTTATGGAGTGGAAAAGTGTCACATGACCCCTTGTTATCATTGGATTAGGAGGCGGGCCCCCTGATTCCCCAATAACAGGGGGTCATATGGTGCTTTTCCACTCCATAAAGGAGATGTTAGCTCTCCTTAGAGAGTTAACATATCCCTTATAGAGTGAAAAAGTATCACATAGCCCCCTGTTATTGGTGGATTAGGAGGCGGGCTGCCTGATTCACAAATAACAGGGGATCATGTAGTACTTTTTCACTCTATAAGAGAGATGTTAGCACTTTTTAAAATTTTTCATAGAAAATCAGTCATTCTAAGAAGAGCTAAAATCTCCCTTATATAGTAGAAAAGTGTCATATGGCCCTCTATTATTGATGGATTAGGAGGCGGGCTCCTTGATTCCTCAATAACCAGGGGCTATGTGATATTTTTTCATTCCATAAGAGAGATGTTAGCTCTCCTTAGGATTTTTCATAGAAAATCAGTCCTTCTAAAAAGAACTAACATCTCTCTTATATAGTGAAAAAATGTCATTTAGCCCTCTGTTATTGATGGATTAAGAGATGGGCTCCCTGATTCCTCAATAACATGGGGCTATGTGGTACTGTTCCACTCTATAAGGGAGAGATTAGCTCTCCTTAGAATTTTTCATAGAAAATCAGTTTTTCTAAGAAGAGCTAACCTCTCCCTTATGGTGTGAAAATGTACCACATGACCCCATGTTATTAGGGAATCAAGGGGCCCGCCTCTTAATCTTACAATACACATGGGGCCATGTGATACTTTTCTACTTCATAAGAAATATGTTAGCTCTTTTTAGAAAGACTGATTTTCTATGAAAACTTTTAAAGAGAGCTAACATCTCCTTTATAAAGTGAAAAAATACCACATGACCTCCTGTTATAAAAGCATGAGAATCTGAAGTACGGATGCTTCACTAAAATACGAAGTGGGATATCTGACAATAGTGAGAGAATTCCTCCGCACCGTAGGATTCGTTATGTGCCCCTTTAGGGTTTTTCATTGCAAGTTCTTGGTTGCTTTCACCCTCTGTGCGTGTTCGGTCTCTGTGAGAGTTTAACCAAATAAACAATGGATAGGTTCCACTTTGTGAATAACTATTCAAATATGCTTTCTTTCTTTTCCGGGTTGTAGTGGTGCAGTCTTATTTACCTTGATTGCTCCGAATTCAGGGCTACTCATAGCAACCCAGAATCTCTTTGTGGCTGCTGAAAATAATGGAAAGAAAGGTCAGAGTTTCATACTCAGATCCGGATGCCACTGATTCTTCGTCAGACGAAGGGACTGAAAAGAAATCCAAGAGGATGGTTCATGAAATTGTACTCGACCGGGAAATTGCTGTTGAAAAGACAACAACTTTGAGGGCTCGTTCTGGAAGAACTGAAGGACGGATCAAGAAACTCTGTTCGGGTGTTCTTGATCACAATGGAAATGAAACGAAAACGAAGACCATCGTTCATGAGATTGTGATGGAAAAGACACGAGCTTTGCGGGGTTATACTGGAAGAACTGATGGAGGGATCAAGAAATTCCGTTCAAGGTTTCTTGATCAGAGTGGAAAAACAAAATTCAAAGGGGTTCGTAGGAGAAGATGGGGGAAGTATTGTACCGAAATCAGGGATCCAATTACTAAGAAACGAATTTGGTTAGGAACTTACAGCACTGCCGAAGAGGCCTCCAAGGTTTACCAGGCCAAAAAGAAAGAATTTGAGGAAAAACTTAAGGCAAAAATGCTGATAATTCGCTCAACTCCTTGTGAGATATCCTCTGAGGATTCTTCACCTTCAGCCAGGGAGACTGATAACGCAGATTCGGCTAACAAAACTGTCGCCGAAGGGTTTGGGGAAAATAAGGTTGTCACGGATGCAATACAGAATTTCTCACCTCCTGAAAACGAGTCAGTTAACTTTGGAATGCTGTGTGGTGTTCAAATTATTAATACTCATGGATTTCTGTTGGGAGAGTTCAGCCAATTGGATGATCAGAGGATTTGTGTGCCAGAATGAGAGTAATTTTCTGGATTACATTCTCATGACTGTTTACATTTGGTTGAACAACGTTTTACTCCTAGAATGTTTTCCATATTATTATTGCTTTAACAAGTTGGACTTGGAGTTGCATTTGAAGTCCCCATGTATATTATTGGAACCAATAACAACTCTTAAGCTGCAATCGAGCAATATTGTTGACTTATAACAAATTTTCTTCCATCATATATCCTTACTGTTTTGTCCATATGCAGTACTAACAAATCATTTAGCAAGTGACCTTAATTTGTGAGTTTGAAGGGGACCCGACAAACGGCTTATGGTATGTGTAAGTTTAATTACTTGCAGAGCAAATTGTATACAATGTAATTAGATGATTCATTTCACTCATCATTTGAATGAAAAACATTGTTGATCAATTCTCGGCCTTGCTTTTACTCTTGTCATCTCCCTCCTAATCTGTGCTTATTTTTGGGCTAACAACATAAGCAGATAAAAGTGTGTTGTTATATAGTTAATTGATTCGGGGATTATCTGTTCATATATCACTTAAAACTGGAGACTTCTACTTTTTGCTCAATTCAGTTAGTTCTCTTGCTTCAATTCATCGGCTTTTTTCCCCTATATACATGCACGTATATTTGAAACAGGAACTTAAAATCCCGTGTATTGAATTCATCGGAAAATTTAGTTGAATACCAGCTGGGAATGTCAGACTGTTAGGACATGGTATGGAATCTACATTTATCTACAAAGGATTATTTCTGCATTAATTTTCTTAAGCCTTTTTTCTCTGCTTCAAATTTTCACCTTGTGATGGCAGATGGAAGCAAATAGTTCAGAGGTATGGTAAAAGCTCTTGAAGCTGAAGGGCATATTTGGTAAGTCCAGAAGTGATGCAAAGAAGAAACAGAGATTGATTAGGTAAATCGGGTTTTTAACTTTTCAACTGCTGTTTGGTAATGATTGTAATACTAAATCAGTCTCTGGCCTTTGTTTTATCCTCTCAATCTCCCAAAGCCTAATTCCATTTTTCATTTTTTTATAGTGTCACTGATAAACACTGATTAATTGGTTGGTTTCTTTGCCACAATAATTGAGATTACAGACAAGTATGATCTACTATAAATTCGATGTCGACTTAATATCTATATATTATCTTAGTTAAAATAAAAAGAAAAATGTAACTATTTTATTATGATGCATTTGAGTAGTCATTTTCACCAGAACGTATATAGTTCACAAGCTACTTATATACGGTATGCTTTTGGGCATTGTCAATATGGAATGGAATTATGGCAGTTTTTATCACTTTAGAAAAGTTAGTGTCTTGTTTCATGCAGTTTGCTTTATTTAATGTTGAGCAAAGAATTTTGGCAAATGAGGAACCAAAGGAAAGATTGGACCCTTTTTTTTTTTATTGTTGTTGTAAATTTACCCTTAATATCAAATTTTTATTTTTCTTAAAATAGTATCTTAGCGCCAAGACCCACGTTGTGTAAGAATCTAAGTGGACTTCACATATCTTTGATTAAAATTTTGATTCCTCCTCCCTACGATCTGTGTGTAGTGTTAAAAGAAGGGTAGATATCACTATTTGTCCCCCAGTCTTTAATTTTTACACAATTTTGTTACCATTTATTTTTCTCACCTCATGATTCCCCAACCTTTCATATAGTAGTTGAGTTATGTCTTTCCGTTAGATTTCCATCCATTTTTCCGTTTAAACCCTATAAAATGATGGTTTTATCTTTATATTCTCAAGAGCTTAGGGACCAAAGGTGGAAATTACCCTATATATAAAAAGAAAAATATATAAATAAGTATTGTTGAAAAAGAAAAAAAATAAAAATAAATTTTACTTCTATCCTGCCTTGCCAACCCACCCTAGCATCCTTTTGTCATCTAATTGCATTTCACTATGGATTCATTTACCACGAGAGAGGAGCTTGACGGAATTAATATTTATTTTTAAATATTTATAAGAAAAAATATGATAGAAATACTTATTTCTTGTGATTCGAACAAGTACTATAGTGGCTAGGCATTCACATTCTAGACGGAAGGTCTCGGGTTCGAATCACACCTATCCCTCCCCTATCTCCCTTTGTTTAAATAAAAAAATAAAAAAAAAGAAAAAAAATACGTATTTCTTGAATCTTTGACTTAAGTATGACATTGTGTTTATAATGATGTGATACTCGTAATGAAATTTTTAAAGTAAAAATATCATTTGGCACAAGCTGTCACAATTAATAAAATTATAGAAATAAAAATGTGGTAGAAATAATTGTTTATATCATATTTTCTCCTTATAAATATGTAAAAATAAATATTAGTTCTATCATGTTCCTCTTCCAGGGGAAATTAATTTTTGGTGAAATGTAATCCGAAGACAAAAAAAGGCCAGGGTGGGTGGGTTGACGTTGGAAAGAATTAATATTTATTTTTATATTTTTTTTTCATTTTCAATAATTTTTATTTTTTTCTTTTTCATTTTTGTTTTGATCTTTAAGGTAATTTTCAGATTTGGTCCCCAATCTTTTGAGAATGTAAGGGTAAAATTGTCATTTTATACAAATTAAACAGGAAAGTGGACCGAAACTTGAATATTATATAAAATGTTGGGAACCACGAAGCGAGAAAACAAAGAATAGGTATAAGATTGTGCAAAAGTTGAAATTAGTTGAGGACTAAGGGGGACATTTAACGAGAAAAAAATAGTATCTTTGCGTCATTGCAAGAGGTGTCCAGCAATTTTTATTATTATTTTTTTCACTATTTTTGTACATAATTAAAAGAGGCACTTTCATGTGCACTATTCACACTTTTGTAGGCTTTTTTCTTTCTTTTTTTTCTTGTTTTTTCTTTTTTTGTGTTTTAGGCCCTGTTTGTTTGTTTCTTATTCAACAAGTTTCGTTTATTTTTATTCTTTTCATGATTATGATATTATATTATGGGAATTTCATATGGTGTTATACATATAATTTTATATCATTTTCATATGGAATTAAATTAAATATCTTAATGTGAGCATTAATACAAGTTAACGAGTTAGAGTAAATTATAAATATATCATTCATAAAATTATCCCAATTATTATTATTTAGAGTAAATTTTTTACTTTATACTGTGTATTTAAATTTTTTACTTTCTACTGTGTATTTACTTTTTATCAACATTCTTATATTTTTAAATTAGTTATTATTAGAGTTCAATAATAATATTTATAGAGGCTTTAATCTAGAACTAATCATCTATTATAAACCAAATTCATGATGTGGTCGGATGTGTGACAATAATTTTTTTTTTGTTAAACTACCTTATAAGATTATTATTTAACCAATGATTGGTTTCAGATTATTTTCAAATACAGTTATCTTACATGATTTATGAATTTATAATTTAATTCATTTGATTATACATTATTAATTTCAATTTGAGATCATTTCTTATAGTAAATTAAAAAGTAATAAATATTAAATTTTCTAATTGAATTCAATTTATGAGTTCTATTAGTTATTAGTTCAATAATAATAGAAGTAATAATAATAATATAACAATAATAATTTCAGTTAAGTTTGGGTTCCAACTAATATGTTAACTTGTAATGAAATATTTTAAATTACTTCAACACATATAATTATTCTTATAAAACTCATTTTATTTATTATTAGTAAAATCTCTTTTATAATTCTAACAGACATCGTGCAATGCACGATCCCCACCTAGTTCTTCTAAAGAAAATAGGTAATCAAAATTCAAAGGTTAAAAAAAGTGACGGAGGCGAGCTTGCACGTGCGCGACACCTATTGTGGTAATATAGTAATGCGAATATACTCTGGCATTTTTGAAATATTGGAGAATTGCCCAAAATCACAAACAACAGGGTTGCCTTGAAAGTGTGACCATAATTTCTAGTCTGATCGATCTTTCGCCAGACAGCATGTGGCGAGAAATTGTTGGAATTCACATATACAGGTGAAATCCATATATGGTGGAACTCACATATGGATTCTTAATTATTTCTCGTCACATAAACGTCTTGCCATATTTGACGGGATCATCTTCACAATGATTTCTTTGCGATGCCTTATTGTTGCACCACCGCAAACCTCAACAATAAGCCAATAAGGAGAGTACCTGACTTTCGGGTTTACAACCAACTGTAACGGATCTCAATGGTCAATAGAAAACATGCAGAGGGTCACCTTAGAGGTGCAACTGAGTATCCTACTCTTTCTTGCCCATATTAGCGCTATAGAATTCTAAAACTTAACAACTCATAAGATATTAAACAGGAAGAAGAAAGTTTAGAAAAACATGATTTTTACAAGAAAGGTTTATTTTATTAGTAAGTGAACTCTCGCAAAACTCCGCCCTTCAAGGCACTATTTATATAGGTGAAGGAGTGAAGACACAACAAATAGCGTGACGTCACTGCATGCGTCACATGGCACATTGAAAAATAATAGATGTCTAAAATTTCTCGTGCCAGATATATTACCCGAGCTTTTGTAATGTCGAAAATGCCCATCAATTAGACAAAAATTACAACTTTTATCCATACCTCAAACCGGACCGTAACACAAAGGGGTTCCCATTTCCTCTGGCCACCACCATCTCTATCTCCGATGAGGGAAATTGTTCATTGTGAATTCTATTTTCAAACCAAATCCCAATCAGATTCAGACCAAATCCTTCTCAACTTGACTACAATGTCAGGCAGCGACGAAGGTGGAGGTGGAGGTGGAGGCGGAAGAGGAGGACCGATGATATCACTTGGTTTAGAGTTAACAAAGATTGGTGCTGAAACCTTATTATTGTTCCAATTAGCAATTACACAATGCTCAATGCTCTTGTATCAACCATTGCTCAGAATTTGGAGTGCATCACTAACATTTATCACAAAAGTTCTGTGGATTGGTGAGTCATGGACCCAAAAATTGGTGTCTAGCTTTCTCATATAAAGCCCTCTCCAATTTCATGTTGTAGGAGAATGGTCAGGGTCGAAACATGGGAATGACAGCCTACGACAAAGGTAAGATAAGGGTTTGAACATTTGGGATAGCAGTTAAGGTTAATCCTCTTTGAACCTACTAAAAGAGATTCCTTGGTTTTATCTATACTCGTTAAATTCATTCCTTTCATTAAAATCTCCAACAGTATGCGGTGGCAAACACTCAGGGATTCTTCGCTGGAGGGGATAAACAGATTTTGTGGTCTGGGTTAGGGAGGGAATGTTGAGTGTTCCGGCGAGAGGCGAGGAAGGTCTGCCTCAAGCGTGAGATCCAATTTTTGGGTTTTTGGGAGGCGGGTGGGGGTTGGGGTGCTCAATTTCTCGCCATATATCGCCTCAGGTTTTTTCTAGGGCAAAATATTGTGTATCATCACTCAATTGATAAAGCCATTGTCTGTGGCCAACATAAAGTATAATAATTCACACTAGCGTACAATAAATTTTCACAATTAACACATAATGACCCTCGCAATAGTACAATAATTTAAAACTAAAAATAACTTTTTAGATTCCTTGAGATAAGGATGAGATCACAAGGTCCCAAGGATTGCTTCTGGTCCAGGCTTATTTGGATTATCTGGATCTGAATAATAGCCGAACCGTTTCTACCATGGCCAATTGTCTTCGTCTAGCCGCTCTTCCCATAATTTTTATTTCAGAACTTCAAGAAGATTAGGGTCATTGGCCCGTGTGTCCTGTAAATCAAGGAAAATACTATTGTTCTAGTTTGGCTGTGTGGGTGCTTCTTCAGACTCATACGGTGGTTGCTCATTGGGTTCTTCTATAATAGGACTGAGAATATAATTGAAATTTTCAGAATTGCTAGGTCCTACTCCTAGATTACTGGGTCCTGTTTCTCTTTGGAGATTGAGTGAGTGATAGAACTTCTCTTGTATTGCCTTTTCCTTTTTTGTCCATTATGGATATCTCTTGGTTATTCCCAAGCTTTGTAATTGATTCCATGGTATGTTACCATCAAGGTCTATTTCTGGTACCACTGGGGTATAAGTTCTTTTGTTAAGCTTGGTAGCTCCTTTTTAAGCTTGGCCATATGAATCTCCATGTCATTTTCAATTCCTTTGAGATAAACAATCGGCAGTATCTCCCATGGTACATCGTCTTCAAATTTTAGCCATATTTCAGGAGAAATAGATTGATTGACTTCTGCCATTTTTCTCTGGAATTCTCTGAATTCCATTGGATATTTTTCCCAGCTCTTGTGCAGATCAAATGGGAATAACGAATACTCCTTGACATGAGAAAAATATTCATACGTATTCAGTTCCGTGAAATATCCCTGTCTTTGGAAGATCAAGAGATCGGAAGAGCACACGTGACGAAGTTCTGAGATCCTTGTGCTTCAAGCAATAAGCTTCAAACATGGTTGTCCAGTGCTGGAGTGGATAAAACCATTCAAAGAAAGTCTTTGCATGGAATTTTGACTTATCAAGAACAATTGACGAGCATAGGAGGCTTCTGAAATGACAGAGAGTCTTGAGAACAGGAAAACAAATTCCAATATGATGAAGTTCTAAAAGATACCATAAGAAGCATAGTAATTCTTTTGAGAACTTGAAGTTTCCCTGATTATCATGAAATTGATTATATCGAAACAATGTGAGAAATGGATAATCAGGATGAAATCCCAATCCTCCAAGAACATTGATCCCTTGTTCCCTGATTAGAATGGATTGATATCGGAACATTGATTCTTTTGCTCGTGCTGGGATTGTTTTTGTTTTCATTAATTCACGAAGTTCTGGAGGAGATGTTTCGATAGAATCAAGTTTGAAATTGGAAGGATGCATCATGTGGATAAAAGGAATTTGGATATGTTGAGAGGGTAAAACTTTTGGTCTTGAGAGAAGGTCTGAAAGAAGGTTGTGTTTTCCTTTGATATGTTTGACATCAAAGGTGAAGTTTGAAAGTTATTCTGCCCATCTGAGCAAATGAGAATTTGAGAATTGTTTTCTCTTGAAAGAAAGCATTTTTGGGAAGGTAGACATATCCATTTCAATCAGAAATTTATGTCCAATAAGATAAAATTGGAAATTTTCAATACCTCTTTTAACTGTAAGAATTTCCTTGAAAGTAGAGTGATAATGCTTTTTTACTTCAGAGAATGATCTACTTTTGTATCTACAAATTCTGCGTTTACTATCTTTTTCTTCTAACAGGACTATTGCCTAAAAAGAGTTACTAGCATTTGTTTGGAGAATTCTTTTCCCATTTATGGGAATCTGAAGTGATGGTAACGAAGAGACTTTGGTTTTGATGGTTCGAATGGCTTTTGTTACAACTGATGACCAAAGAGGAGGATTCTTTTTTAGTATGTCTTGGAGTGGCCTGATGATGGAATCTAGATGATCAACAAATTCAGCTGTGCAGTTAATTATGTCAAGAAATTTCTGAATTTAGTTCGTTGAGAGATTTTCATCAAGGAAATTAAGAACTTCTTGCCCAACATAGGGTTAAGGGAATATTTATCATCTTTAATATGCATTTCCAGAAATTCAATTTCACTGACAATCAACAAGATATTGTGATATTATATATGATGAGTAAATCAATATGTTCCCTCTATTTTATTCTCTCATTATCTCCCAAACACTTTCTTTTCCATTTTCATGGTATCACTTAATAATTGGTTGGTTTCACACGCTACTGAAGGCAAAGGCAGGCATGTCCTGGGCATTGTCATCAATAATAATAATAATAATAATAATAATAATAATAATAATAATAATAATAATAATAATAATAATAATAATAATAATAATAATAATAATAATAATAATAATAATGGAATGGAATTATGGCGGTTTTTATTGCTTTTTTAAAAGTCAGTATCGTTCTGTGTTCCACGCATTTTGCTTTATCTAACTTTTGTTTTGTTACTCCAAGTATTATTCCAAGCTTTCTTTTAATTATTCTTCACTGCAAGTTTTTGTTTTCTTCAAAGAGTTAAATAAACATTTGGTCACTGAATTTACGTTTTTATTTTTAAATCATAATTGATCTTTAACTTATTATCCGTTACTCACTAAACTTATAAATATGTTACCTATTATCATTGAATTTATAAAAGTGTTTCCCATCCATCACTAAAGTGAGTTTCGTTAGTTACATTTAACGGAAAAGATGACGTCACTTAACAGCAAAGTAACGTGACTTAACAGCTCCGCCACATGACAAATGAAATACCTTTATGGTCATTAAACTATATAAGGTGTTACTGATTTTTCACTAAACGTATTTTTTAGTTACTAATTCATCATTAAACTTTAATTTGTTACGAGTTGGTTACTAAACTTGTATTTAAGTTACTAAACTATCATTGGTATGTGTTACCTGTTAGTAACTGAATTTATAAAATGATATCAATGTATAACGTGTCATTTGTTTCCCAAAATGATATTTATATATATTTTTTCTTTTTTTATAATGTTACTGTTTATTTTTCATATTAACCGCAACTCACAATGTCTCGAATACAATTTTGAAATAGATCTTGTAATTTTCTATACAGGATTAAGTAATAAATTCCCACAATCGCTTATATGACAATCCATAAAAGGTCCTAGAAAGATAATACATTAGGATTTTATTACTTAGCTAACATAACCTAACATAAAAAAATTACAATCTATTTCAAAATGATACTCGAGACACTGTGAGATATAGTTAATATAAAAAATAAACAGTAATAATGTAAAAAAATATTAATATCAGTTCATGAAACAAATGATACGTTGTACATTGATCATATTATTTTATAAATCTAGTTACAAACAGGTAACACGTCAAAGTTTAATAATAATTTAATAGCTTAAAGGTAGAGTTTAGTGGCCAACAGTAATACTTCAGATTTTAATGATGGATTAGTAACTTAAATATAAGTTTAATGACCAACTAGTAATACCTTGAATAGTTCAATGATTATAGAGGTATTTCATTTGCCATGTGGCAATGCTGTTAAGCCATGTCACTTTGTCGTTAAGCCACGTCATCTTCTCTATTAAATATAATTAACGAAATATGTATTAGTGATTGATGAGAAATACTCTTACAAGTTTAACTATTGACAGTCGAGCGATACTTCCGCTACTTGCTTTGGAGTAAAATTGGTGTAATTAAGTAGGAAAAATTAAATAGACTAGTGTCTACTTGCTCGACGCCTGTCGAGATGACGCGTACTATTTTATTTTGACATAAGCCAGTCTGAACTTGCATGTTAGTTTCATCAATTTTACAAACAACAATATTATTTTTTTATAGGGTTAATTACCCCTAACGTCTCTAATTTTTTAACTTTTTAATGATTACGTATCTAAATTTTAATTTTCTATTTTAACCTCTCCAACCTTTTAAAAGTGTTACATAAAGTTCTTATAACAGAAACTATCCATTTTTATCGTTACAGTCGAGGGTATTTTGATAAAATAAAAAAAATTAATATTTTAATGTTTGAAAAAAGGAAGCCAAAAAAAAAAAAAAAAGAGGGTGAAGACCCAAATTTTGTTCACCCGCTCACTGTGGGGGGTTACACCGTCTACTTCTAACGTGGCACATACATGACCAGATGTGGCTGCCATACCGGTCGGCTATGTTTATGTTACGTTAAAAGTGGACAGTGTAATTTCACCCACAGCGGACGGGTGAACATAACTCGTGGAGACCCCCTAAAAGGTTGCGGGAAATGGCAGCACTTTGCTGCCATTTCGGGAGGAAGAGGAACTCCCCCCTTTGGCTGCTAGAAATGGCGGACAACTCCCCCTTTTTGGTTACCGAAAATGACAGCTGTTTGGCTGGTGCAATAGCAGCAAATAGACTCCCTCTTTTTGACTACTAGAAAAGTCTCCCCCTTTTAGCTGTCATAGATGACATCATTTTTAGCAACCAAATGAGTAAGTCTCCCCTCTGTTGGTTGCCGGATATGGCAGAGAAGTGCTGCCATTTCGAGCAGCCTTTGGGGGGAAGGAGGTTTAAATGACACATAAAAAAAAGATGAGAGCTAGAATTTTCAAGTTTGTAATATTAGGGTTAGGTCTCACAAAATGTTAAGTTAGATATCAAAGTTTGCCTATAACAAACGAGTAATTTTTAGGAGACGTGAAAATGACATAAATGAGTGACATTCTTATATGATACAATTTAATTAAGTAATGATCATATATATATTTTTCATCATTCAATAAAAGTGTATCACATTTATAATGTTAGTTATTCATGTCCCATTTATTTCTCTTTGAAATTTTTTATAACAGAAAATACTATATGATCTTTATTGGAATTTTAATGAGAAGATGTTGTTCCAATAAATCTACTGGTCTGGTTAAGGCTCCGAGCTTAGAGCCCGACCACCAATTACAGAGGGCCACATCACCTGTGTCAAGTGACGTGACCCCTTGTAATTGACAGTTCATCTTCAAATAAAAAATCTCATAAATCCACAGCCCGCCCCGATGACTTGTTACAGGCCATCACCTTCCCAATTTTGCTTAAATATCCATAGATCATAGATGTCGCTTTAGTGTGTACAATACAGTTACATAAAATATATGAGTGTTATAATTGTACAAGTGTTGAAATGCTTTTGTTTTATAATAATTTTCAAACACTCGTTTGGAAAGATTTTTGGAGCCCGATCACTAATTACAGGGGGCCACGTCACCTAATCAGACAACGTAGCCCCTTGTAATTAGTAGTCGGGCTCTAAATTCGGGGCCCAATCTGTTTTTATAACTGAACCGCTTATATGGATTATATTATAACACTCAATATTTCATGTGTCTGTTTGTATCTATCACGCTTTATGACTACATGTATTCATATGACATGCATCTACATGTAAAGAGTAACAACATAACAGTCCTCGATTTTAGTTTCAGAGACATCGATTGTCTCTGCTATAGAGAGACCTAGCTTACGTGACCCGTCTTTCTTCACCCATTTTGTTCACATGACATTGACCAGTCCCGTTTACCTACCCACTGGTGGGTGAACCCACCAGTGGGTGGGTGAATATTTTTGTGACATTGATCTAACATGTAGATCTTTTCTTACATGAGTTCTTGTGAAAAAATGAGGGCATTTTCCTATAACGGAGACCCTAAACGTCTCTTGATCATAGCAGTCCTTCTCTTCTATCAACAAAATGACATATTAATTAGTATTTCTATTATGAATGAATCCAGTCCAATGCACAAAAGGAAAGAAAAAGAATAAATAATAAATATTGAAAGAATAAAATAAACCTTTATGGTAGGTTATTTTTCTTATTATTATTATTTGAGGGGGGGGGAGGTAGGTGAATTAATTTAGTCGTACACGAAAAGGATTAAATCAATTATCTTGGTAGGTGAATTAAAATCAAAATAGAATTTATTTAGTAAAAAAATATCAAAATAGAATTTATTTAGTAAAAAAAAAGTCAAAATAGAATTTTTGAAAATGTTCAAGATTTTTCGGGTTGTTTTTAAAAAACGTCCCGACCATGCACGACCATATATGGGTTCTCTCATGTGGCGTATACCTGATCAGGAAGTTTTGTTACAAAACTTCTTGAACATTATCAATAGAATTTGTACCAGAAAAAAATGAAGAAAAACAAAGTTAGGAGAAATTAGCTCAGGAAAATAAACTAAGGAAATAATTTACCTAAATTGTTGTTTCACTCCCTCAACTTTTCTTTATCAGACTAATAAGCCACCCTTAATTTTATTTCGTCTCTGTTCAGTCCCCAAAAATAAATAAATCCCTCCTCTCAATAATAACAAACCCATTAATAGATCTCATTTGCGTCAAAATTCATTAATGGGTTCTTTCGTGTAACCATTAAAACTCTTAGTAGTAGCAAAGTCACAAATTGCATGGTACAAATATCATGTTACAATTATTATATATCATTATACAACGGATATGGTAAAAGATGTTAACTACAGTTTTCATATAAACAATACATCACGTACGAAGAAGCATAATAATTGTTGTAGTAGAGGCCTCAAGTTTGATTCTCTTAATATGGGGGTTTGTCTATATTTTATTGTAATTTGTAGTCCATTGCATAGGAGTTTGTATTATTGACCTTTAAACTATTTTTTTAGATTAAAAAGTTAATAATGGCTATTTTGTTGGAAAGTAAATGGTAATAAGGGTTAATTTCACAAATCGCCCACCGTCATTGAGTTAAGAATAAGTTGAGGCCCCAACCTTTTTTTTGATCTCCTGGGTCCCCAATATTTCATAAATTCGCACGAATCATCCTTGTTGTTACTATTCCGTTAACTTTTCATAAAAATGACCGTCATACCTCTTAACTTTTTAATTTAAAAAAGATATAAAAATAATATAAAAAAGGAAAAACACCCAACCCAACCCGCCCCACCCCCTCCCAAGAGCGGCCATCGGAAATTGCAGCATTTCAACAAACAAAAAAGGGGGTGGTGAATCCCCAATTTGTTGCCAGAAATGCCAGTATTTTTTGGTCGCTGGAACAACAGCATAAGGGGAGTTTCCCCCCTATTTTGTGGGATTCACCCTCTCTCTTTTGGCTTGCTGCTGGTTCCGGCACCTGAAAAGGGGGTGGTGAATAAATGCTACCATTTCTAGTGGTGTGGGGGAAATGTTGTGTGTTTTCTTTTTTTTTTAAAATTTTTTATCATTTTTAAACCTTTTTTTTAATTAAAAAGTTAAGAGTATAACGATCATTTTTATAAAAAGTTAATGGAATAATGACAAAAAATATGATTCTTAAGAATTTATGAAAGGTTGTAGACTCAGGAGGTTGAAAAAAAGTTAGGGATCCAGTCGATAGTTAACTCAAAAGTTGGAGATGATTTGTGAAGTTAAACCTAGTGACAAAAATCCTCAAAAATGACCTTTCTGTGAATTTATGAAATGTTAGAGACCCCGGAGGTCGAAAAAAACAGTTGAGGACTTAATCGATACTTAACTCAAAGGCTGGGGACGATTTGTGAAAAAAAGGAAAATGAACAGAGCCAAAATATCGGCCAAATTGAGTCCAAATAAGAACTTGTATACATAAAGCGTCCGCGTTGACAAAGAAAACTCGCTATCGTATCTTACATATGCACCGGCGCCACCGCCACCTCGCTTCTTTTATAATCCACATCGCCCCCAACGCCTGAACGTGCTCATTGTTCCTTCAAGAGCCCCTTTTTTTGGTTCTTCTAGAGAGAGAGAGAGAGGGGAGGGGGAAAATGGGGAGAGAGGATGCACATGCATTGTCCTTGGAGGATCTAATAGAGAAATCGGGCGGTTGCGCCGTCGTGGATGGTGGTTTCGCCACACAACTTGAGAAACACGGTGCCTCCATTAATGACCCACTTTGGAGTGCCCTTTGTCTCATCAAAGACCCTGATCTCGTCAAAAGGGTACGCTAAATTTCCCCTGAAACAACATGTATTCATGTCTGTTATGTAGATTGATTTGATCAATTAAAGTTGTATTTGTTTGAGTGCAGGTGCACTTGGAGTATTTGGAAGCTGGTGCAGATATATTAGTAACTTCATCTTATCAAGTTTGTACCTTTGCTTTTCTTAAATTAATTTTTATTTGGATAGTATATGAGAAATGTGGTTTTGTCTTACTTAATCATGTGCAGTTTGTCCCATTGAGTTCAACATAAAAAATATGCCTGAATGTAGTCATTGAACCTTTGGATTGATTCTGTCCCCAGAATTTCTTGTGAAGGGAATAGTGTTTGTGTGTAATTTGAATGTTAATGTTATATCAGAGCTTTTGTTGGATCTTTTGAGAGATCTTATGTTGGCTTGTTTTGGGGGAATTGAGTAGGCCACTGTTCCTGGATTTCTGTCAAGAGGATTATCCACTGAAGAAGCAGAGTCACTGCTTGAGAAAAGTGTCAAAATTGCAGCCGAAGCACGGGATAAATTTTGGGCAGCTAGGAAAAGGATTTCTGGACATGGTTACAACAGGGCTCTGGTTGCAGCTTCCATTGGAAGCTATGGTGCATATCTTGCAGATGGATCAGAATACAGGTCCATACGATAGTTTTCTAGTCCGTCATGCATACTTATAATTTGTTCTAAACACGATCTCTCTGGTCGACTGAATTTTATGGTTCTTTTTTTTTTTTCAGTGGGAAGTATGGAGTTAATGTTACTTTAGAGAAGTTGAAGGATTTTCACCGTCTTAGACTCCAAGTTCTTGTTAGATCTGGGCCGGATTTGCTTGCATTTGAGACTATTCCGAACAAACTAGAGGCTCAGGTGTGTTAACATAGCACCATCAAATGTTCTATTGAAGTTTAAGAAAATGCTTCTTTATTATAAATAGGTAGTTAGAGATTCAACCGTAATAGAATTAATCCGAACAGATCTTATCATATCCGAGTGTGATGGAATAACCATTAGCTAGTCGGTTTTCATGGTTACTAGTTCAACTATTAGAAAGCTGATTTACAGGGCACCACAAAAAGTTCAAACTTTTCCCTCATTCTTTTCTTGCTGATCAGCAAGGTTTCAAATTCCATTAACGGATTTGCATTTACCTGAAATCCTAGGGATCTTGGTAGTAACGTGAACTTTCATTTGGTGAGGTTGGCTATTATATTTGAACAATTGGCAATTAGAAAGTTCTCAGAATTCTAATAGTGACTCAAATTTCGAGTTATTTCCTAAACTTCTCAATTTATTTTTTTGCTTCAGATGTACACTGGAACCTCGATGTAGGAGAATAAACAAATTATAGTGTAAATGAGTAAATGAGGTTACTTATTTTACGTTCTTGGTGGATTATTATACTCCGGGGACGAATAGAATTATTCTTATTATATTATACAGTGTATTAAGACTTGGGTTCATTAAATGCTGATACCAAATTGCACATGGTGATGCTGATAGGGTAACATAAACTAGCTGAATAAAAATGCACATGGATTGCCTTAGAACTTCAAGACAAAATTTCATATATTTTGGGGCTGAAGAAGGAAAAAGAATGCTTTATAAATCATACCTCGATTATAATATGTTGTGTCATGTAATGTTTTTCCATCTTATATTCTGATTGACAGGCTTGTGTGGAGTTGCTTGATGAAGAAGATGCTCAAATTCCATCTTGGATCTGTTTCAGCTCTGTAGACGGCGAAAATGCGCCCTCGGGGGAAAGCTTTGAGAAATGCCTTGAGATGATAAGCAAGAGTAACAAAGTCAGAGCAGTTGGAATAAATTGTGCACCTCCCCATTTTATTCTAAGTCTCATTCAGAGATTCAAAGTGGTAAGTTATGCAATGAATGAATTCGGGAAAAATACATTGAAAAAATGTGAAATTCATTCAAAACTGACCTCAAATGGAAATACATGTGCAGTTAACTGATAAGGCAATAGTTGTGTACCCCAACAGTGGTGAAATATGGGATGGCACTGCTAAAAGATGGCTGGTGAATCATGATATATTTAACTTTGTGTCTTTCTCAGAATACCCCTCTGAAACCCCCCATTTTTTTAATGCAGTGTATGAATTAATAGTCATGATTGGTTTCTTTGGCAGCCCTCAAAATGTTTTGATGATGAAAAATTCGTCGAGTTTGCCCCGAAATGGCGAGATGCTGGAGCACAGCTCATCGGTGGCTGCTGTCGAACTACGCCTTCAACTGTTAGATCCGTTTCAAAGGTTTTGAAGGGTAGGAAGAAGTGTTTCCAAGTTTAGGCAAATTGCTTATTTGCCCACCATAATTTATGGTCGCTGCATCTGTTTATTTGTTCATTTATCATAATTTCCCCATTCCATTTTGAGCTTATATTACTAAAGATACGTAGGGATAGAAAAATGTTTGCTTCTAGCCGCTGAATTTTTTAGCCTGTAAGGCCATAAATTATTTCGGCAACTCTGGAGGAGATGACTTGTATTGACATTTTGACACTATAATTCACTGTCATCTACATGACCGATTCCTAAAAAATTTTAATCAATTTGCACTTTTCTCCATTTGTACAAAATACTGAGTCATTCACTTTCTGGTTTGATTCTTATTATTATATCAATACATTATTTCAACTACCACTAAATTGGCCAGTGATTTGATAACTGCTCAATTATAACAACATATTTTAGTGAGTATTCACAGCTAATTTCTATGGAGTCAAAGTATACTCCTGTATGGAGTCAAAAAACTAATAGAAAACAACCAAGTCACATGTTACAAAAGTCCGATCAGACTTTATAGAAATTCTATTAAATTTCTACTGCTTATTTCACTTCAACATAATTTTCTCATTATAATTCAACACCCCTAATAAGAATCAAACAAGCACGTGCAGTTATATAAGCACGTGGACTCTGATTTAACTTGCACGTGAGCTTATAAAGCTTGACTTTGTACTTTGTCACGCTTGCTTCTTATTTTTGACTCTGACTTGCATGGGCTTGCAGAACTTAAAATAAACTTCATTAAACACTTCATTATCATCAATACTTTTTAGAACTTAATAGTTGTTATAGACAAACAATTTGGGTAATTTGCGGAAATGGACCTTATCAATTGTTAGTATTGTAGAAATGGACTTTATCGTTTTTAACTTGGCGATTTCAACCATAACGTATGCTAATCCTTGTAAAATGGACCTTATTATATCAATTTATCAATTTTTTTTTTAAAATGACCCTTTTAACTTTATTTTCTTTTTTCTAAAATATAATTCTTTTTAAAAGTATTTTACCATTAATTTCAAGTAAAATATAATAATAAAAGGTCATATTTTACCATCATCTGTTTCACAAAGATAGTCCAGTATTTCATTTTCATCCATCTCACAAAGATAGGCCGTTTACTAAATTGAGCATGCATTTAATTTTTTGTTTCCATGTTTCATCCCTAATTAATCATCTGCATCAACTACCAATGCAGTTCAATATTAATGATACAGAAGGTTATAAATAAAAAAT
The DNA here is from genome assembly GCA_963692815.1 of Nyctanthes arbor-tristis. NCBI lineage: Eukaryota > Viridiplantae > Streptophyta > Magnoliopsida > Lamiales > Oleaceae > Nyctanthes > Nyctanthes arbor-tristis. The sequence continues at coordinate 39,328 of CAVNYN010219007.1, forward strand.
ATATGTAAAATTAATTATCCCAACAATATTAATAACTATTTCTTAATTCGTGTGAAATTAGCTAACCGTCTATCTTTATGGGACGGAGGGAGTAATTAATTAATGTATCATATTAATGTATCGTGTTGATGTTTATATTAGTCATCACACGCTGGGTGAAGAGGTTAGAGCTTCCACTGGAGATTCCAAAACATATTTCAATTAACTGAAAAATCAAAAGGTTATTTTTTTGTGATGGGTAGGTAAAATTATAATAACAGTTGAAAATAGGTACATCAAAATATAAATTTTTGTCTTTATATTTTACTTGAAATTAAGGGTAAAATACTTTTAAAAAAATTATATTTTAGAAAAAAAGAAAATAAGGTTAAAAGGATCATTTTAATAAAAAATTGATAAATTTAGATAATAAGGTTATTTTTGCAAGAATTAGCATACGTTAGGGTTGAAATCGCCAAGTTAGAAACGATAGATTTTATTTTTGTAATACTAGCAAATGAGAGAGTCCATTTGCGCAAATTACCCCAAACAATTTTCATTTTTTAATAGACGAAACAATTTACAATCGATTTAACGTATGAACGAGTGTCTCAGCTTTCTTTAGGTTTCAACAGTTTTGTTATCTTCAAACACATTTTTCATACATGTGGAAATGATCACCCACTGTCGGTAGGTGAACAATGTCAAAGTCGTCCAATTAAAAATTGAACTCGAACATCTATTTTGAGAGAGAGAGAGAGAGAGAGACAGAGGTCTCCCTCTTATTTCTTCTTTCATTTTATTTTATTTTCTTCTTTGGTACTCTTGTTATCAATTATATAACAGTGTTGAGAATGCGTCAATCAAGTTGAGATTATTTTGTGAAAGTGGCTGTGAACTTTGACATTGTCGGATTAGCCAAACAAGCTCTTAAACCCACTAACTGCCCCTTGAGTTAAGCCAACCCGTGTGGCTCTGTACATAAAGCCAAGCCGACCCACAAGCCGAAAAGTGGAGAACATAAAACTCAAAAAATGGCTTTATAGTGTGAATTTGTCTTGTTGAAGTTTGAAAACACTAAAGATAATACCCAAAAAAAAACAAAAAAAAAAGAAAGCCAATAAATAAAGCCCCAAAACCGAGAGAGAGAGAGAGAGAGAGAGAGAGAGAGAGAGAGAGAGAGAGAGAGAGAGAGAGAGA
>CAVNYN010219009.1:0-21701 GCA_963692815.1 Nyctanthes arbor-tristis
GTTTGTTTACCTTTCTGGCATGGGTCACATGAACTATCAAACTCTACTCAAATTGACCAAGAGTGGAGCTATCAGAGGAATTCTAGAATTAAAATCGATTCCTGAAACTATGTGTGAACCATGCCAGAAAGGTAAACAAACCAGAAATTCACACAAGGCAGGTCAGCACCTATCCACCTCAGGTATACTTGAACTTGTTCATATGGATCTTATGGGTCCTATCCAAACTGAGAGTATTGGTGGAAAAAGGTACATTTATGTCTGTGTTGATAATTTTTCTAGATATACATATGTTAACTTCATTAGAGAAGAATCTGATACATTTGACAAGTTTTGTATTCTGTTCCATAAACTCTCCAATGAAAAAACAAATGAAGGTGTTACCATCAAAAGAATCAGAAGTGATCATGGCAAAGAATTTGATAATTCTAATTTTTCTGATTTTTATGAGAAATATGGTGTTATGCATGAATTTTTTGCACCTAGAACCCCTGAACATAACGGTGTAGTTGAAAGAAAAAACAAAAACTTATAGGAAATGGTTAGAGTTATGCTTAATAAAAAAAATTACCTGTTAAATTGTGGGATGAAGCAATCAACACTGCATGCTACATCATTAATAGGGTAACACTTAGACCTGAAACTAATCAGACTCCATATGAAATTTGGAATGACAGAAAACCTAGATTGAGCTATTTTCATGTTTTTGGCAGTAAATGCTATATTCAGAATGATAAGGACTATTTAGGAAAATTTGATGCCAAATCTAATGAAGGAGTATTTGTTAGTTATTCTGAGAATTCTAGAGCTTATAGAATTTATGACATGAGAACTCAGAATATTGTTGAGTCTGTGAATGTTAAAGTAGATGATATTACTGACTACTCCGTTTATTCACAGGAACCTGAAATTGAAAATCTAGAAGTCATCTCAGTATATAATCAAACTGACAAAATTGAAGCAGGACACGTCCAGCCTCAGTCAACCACATCAGGTCATACAGAACCTGAGCGAGATATATCCCGCCAAGGTCAGAATAACCAAATTGCAGAATCTAAATCTGAACCAGAACCTGAAACAAAACCAGAATCTAGACAACAACCATCTATCAGAATCCAAAAGGCACATCCAGCTGACAATATCCTTTCCAGAAAAGAAAGGATGGTAACCAAAAGGAAATTTCGACAAGGATTTGGTCACATGTGCTACATCTCTATAGTTGAACATAAAAATGTAAAGGAAGCTTTGCAAGATGACAATTGAGTTCAAGCAATGCAAGAGGAATTGAATCAGTTTGAAAGGAATCAAGTTTGGGAACTAGTGTCAAGACCTTCTGATTGCAATGTTATTGGGACAAAGTGGGTCTTCAAAAACAAGTCAGATGAACAAGGTAAAATCATCAAGAACAAAGCAAGACTTGTGGCTCAAGGCTGTACTCAAATGGAAGAGATAGCTTTGATGAAACATTTGCACCAGTAGCCAAACTTGAATCAATCAGATTACTCCTTACAGTAGCATGTCACGTTGATTTCAAGCTATATCAGATGGATGTGAAGAGTACATTTCTTAATGGCATTCTGAATGAAGAAGCCTATGCCTATGTTGAGCAACCACCAGGATTCACTGATCCACAGTATCCTAAACATGTGTACAGGTTGAGGAAAGCATTATATGGGTTGAAGCAAGCTCCCAAAGCTTGGTATGAGAGACTCACCACCTTTCTTATTGAACAAGGCTACAATAGAAGGGGTACTGACAAAACCTTATTATCAAGCCATTGAAGAAAGGAATCAAAGTTGCTCAAATTTATGTGGATGATATTGTTTTTGGATCCACTTCAGAAGCCAAGACAAAAGATTTTGTCAAGACAATGTAAAAAGAATTCAAAATGAGCATGGTTGGTGAACTTGCATTTTTTTTGGGATTACAGGTTAATCAGGACATGTCTGGCATCTTTATTTCTCAAACAAAGTATGCTAGAAATCTGATAAAGAAGTTTGGCTTGAAAGATTCTAAACTAATGAGAACTCCAATGGCCACCAATCTGAAATTGTCAAAGGATGATCAAGCTAAAGCAATTGATCTTATTCTCTATCATAGCATGATTGGAAGTTTACTCTATCTGACAGCAAGCAGGCTAGACATATCATTCAACGTAGGTGTGTGTGCTAGATATCAATCGAAGCCGAGAGAGACGCATCTGGTTGCGGTCAAGAGAATTATTAGATATGTCAGTAGAACAACAAAATATAGCATATGGCTTTCTAAGGATACCAATGCTAATCTAGCTGGATATTTAGATGCAGATTGGGCGGGGAATGTTGATGACAGAAAGAATACTTCAGGAGGATGCTTCTACATGGGGAACAGCCTAGTTGCCTAGATGAGCAAAAAACAAAATTCCATTTCACTCTCCACAGCAGAAGCAGAATACATAGCTGCAGGAAGTTGTTGTATACAACTTCTATGGATGAAACAGATATTGAAAGACTATGGAATTTCCCAAGATCAGGCCATTGTTTTCTGTGATAACACAAGTGCTATAAACATTTCTAAAAATTCAGTTCAACACTCTATAACTAAGCACATTGATATAAGACATCCTTTCATGAGAGAGCTAGTTGAACAGAAAGTGATTGCCTTAGAGTATATTCAGACAGAATATCAATTTGTAGATCTGTTTACTAAAGCATTGGATGCATCTAGGTTTGAAGGCCTAAGAAAATAACTTGGCATTTGCATACAGCCTAAATAGGCTCAACATATAAAAAAAATGTTTTTATTTATTTTCTCTTCATTTAGCTGTGTGGTGTGTGTGTTATTCATGATCATATTTATCAAATCACTTTGTATATGTGCAGGATATCACTAAGATACCCAGAGGAGGACGCATCCTGAAGAGATTAGTCAAAACTTGTTCTCCTAATTCCATAAAGATAAACTGCATAAAAAGGATGGGATACATCCTAACTGCTTTGCAATAGAAGACGTATTCTGATTGAGAGTCATAACTTTGATGTAGACCTATGGTCAGTATCTACACTCTTCGACACTTCATATGATCAATAATGTCTAAGGGGCAGAGTCTGTAAGGGCAAAAGCTACCAGTCAACCAAGTCTTTGAGTGCGTGCAGCTACCTTTACCCTCAAAAGACAATGCTCAAAATTATAGAAAAAGTCGAGCTAGCTGAGGACTTAAAAGTTGTATTCTTTTTATAAGAGTTGTTCAGATGATGGTCGGTCTTCTTGTGCATCACTCATAAGTCTCAATAAGTTAAGTCCTCGCAAGGTGCAAAGTGAAACAAGGATTGATAGTAAAAGATAAATTTAGTAGAAATTCTATTCAAAAATAAATTCCTTCAATTGAGAACAGTTCAGTTGATTGAATACTTCATAGTGTGAACTTCAGCAGGTATTTTGGGAAGTGTTCAGTACTTTTAATTATTTTAATGTTGGTTCATTACATCTGCATATGTTTGCCTGTGTGCATTAGCCCAGATGCATCTGGTACTTTAGTTGACGAATCAAGTATGACGCATCTGGCTGAGCTTATACTTTGTGATGATTACAGGTCAACTGCTCTTAGAATTTCTAACGGGCAAGTTTTTAAAACCAACGTTCTGAAACTATTCGGTTTCCCTCTTATTTGTCAAACTTCCTTCTCTTTCATACATTCCATAACTGACTCGAACCTTCTCGTTCTCTCCAAAAACTTTCCTAAATGCTCTCAAGTTTCTTTGAAGTTTTTGTTCTTTCTTTTCTAAACTTTGTCACAGTATAACATGGCCAGAAAAGGAAAATCTACCAGTGGTGTTCGACGCAGTAGCAGTATTTCTAAGAAATCCAGAACAGGCATAGGAACTTCTCAAGTGCCAGTGCAAAACCCATCTCCACTATGAGTTGTGCCACTCTTAGGAAACATTTTATGACACTTTGTGCTATTATGTATTTTGAAAAATTAGAAAAGCGAAAGGGAGAGATTGTTAGTACGAAAATCCTACATATTGGCATTACTAATTTTTGTCTTAAGTGTCAAACATTGTTTTAATATGTCATGATTTATTGCATGACTTATTTTACATGCAATATTATTTTTAGCATGCAATTTGAGATGTCTTGAGCCGAAAGTGAGTTGTGGCGTGTGTACTTAACTTGAGGTACAAGAGTTGTATACATGCGAGGTTTCTATGTCATCTAGTTGTGTTAGGTTTTCCATATTTAACTAGGAGTCCTATTAGGCGCATGTTGAGTTTTATTAGAATTAGGTAAGTATGGATTTATGGTAATTATCTATTTTAACTTTCCTTCTTCTCCTATATGTATATGGTAATGTTGGAGACTTGTTTTTTACAAAAACTCGAAGACGTACCTATATATGTAGTGTCTTCTTTGTAGATTAAAATAGCGAGAATTGAGCGAAGCTTTTATGCGCTGATTTAATTGAAAGCTCAATCGCAAAAGATAAGCATAAAACACTGCCTTATGTCAGGAGATTAGTTCTTGCAAATTCGCTTATGTTGGGAGATTAGTTCTTGCAAATTCGAACTTCTTTGTTCACCGTGTTTGTGTTTGGCAAACCCTGTACGAGTACGTGGCAGATGACCACTTAAGTACAAGGGACTAATCCACAAAGGCTGAAAGTAGTATAGGAGGTCAAGTCATTCCAAGATGAGTTCGGGAGATCTCTAAGAGCTTGATGGACATTTCATGAGGCGCGCGGGAGAAAGAAGGAGCAACGAGAGTTGGCTCGTTGTCAAAAGGCATAAAGAGGGAGTTTTTTATAAGTTTACCTTTTGCATATTTAGTGTCTATTGTGATAGCACTTTTTATTCTTTCTCTATACTACCTCTTAAATTAGTGGATTTGTTTGTCTCGTGGCAAGGGTGTCCGCAGCTTTTCCCATTTAGGTTTCTACGTAATCATTCTGGTGTTATTTTATTCCGCATTCATACCCGAGCTAGACACATCTAGGTCGCGTTTCACTTCACACTAGTAAAACACATCTAGGCAGGATACATCCTGACTAGTGTTTAGATAACCACCGAATTTACACAACATTTTTTCTTTTGGTTCTCTAAGTGGTGATTGTTTGCAAATAGTAGACGGTGGAGGTGGTTTTTTTTTTTTTTGGTGGGATATTTCAATTCTTCATACCTTGACTCAGTGGTGGCGGGGAAAATCAAATGGACAGTGAGTTCATTTTTCACTAATAAATTTTGAGTGGTCGCATAATTAATGGTGGTTTCCTTTTCCTTTTTTTTTTTTTAAAAGGAGATTGACATTTGAAGTGAATATTTTTTCTATAATTCTTTTGTAAAACTTGACCGTTGGTTATAGTAATTCTAGATGGTTGGAATAGCAAATTATTATCAATTCGTGATACTTCATTCAGGTTTGACATGCCCTGACATTAAAGATAAACTACTAATAATAGTAGATAGGCTATGTGATGCAATAATTCTAACCGCATCACTCATATTTGTAAATATGATTAGTCCGGATTCCAATGGAAAACGGTATATTGCTTATGTTTTACATTTCCATAGCACATTATAGTAATTTTGTAAAACTTCCGTGTCTCCGAACAAGTTAATTCACAAAAATTAAAACATGGTCGACATATGCATTTTAAATCTGGTTAAGGCGTCTACAATTCTAGCACTCGACTGTCGAGATAAACAAATCAACTGTATAGAGATGGGGTAGGCCACTAGCCGTAATTATAGTATCGGCACAGAAACACAGATATGCCGTCGGGAACTGCATGTCAAGGGGTGTTGACAAAATATTTCGTCAACTGTATAGTGTTTAAGCACACAACTGTCTAGAACTACACATCAACTGGAGTTAGGTTAGCCAAGGCATAGGTCAAATGTAAACTATATAGAATTACAGGGACTATCTGTTGAGAAACACAGATCAACTGTCCAGAACTACATGTCAGAAACATGACACGGGCTAGTGACAAAAAATGATCAACTGTATAGAATTACAGCACACAACGATTGAAAACTATACATTAACTGTATAGAGTTGGGTTAGCAAAGTGGCTGCATCAATAGTAAACTGTATAGAATTTCAAGGACTATCTATAGAGAAACACAGATCAACTGTTAATAACTGCTAGTTATTACCCATCATGGATTGAAAATGTCTTCTGGTCAAGTACATGAATTGCAAACCTTTTTCCCCAATTATTGCTGAAGGGTTTTCATGTAATTTTACACTAAAAATGGACCTTTTTTAATTGGTTTTCAAATAGTGATATTTTTGAACTTTAGTTTTTACTTTTTGCTATTTTAGAAATCGTTCCTTTTTATATTTGATCTTTTGTTTCTGATGATGATTTCAATTTGGGTATAATATTGAAATTTTAAGTTTTTTTTTTTTTATGTGGTTGTTTGTGGTTTGTTGCACAGATTAAACGATGCTTCTCTCGCGATAACAAGGTAATTTTATGCTCTCCTTGGTCCATTAGTCAGTTGTTTCTCATATTTGCATGTGTATTTTTCTTGAATAATTCTCGTAACCACTAACCACCATTGTCGGTGCTCATGGGTTCTTCTTTCTTGCATGCCACTGAAACAGTGAACTCGATCCATAAGTCCAAGAAAATCCTCTGTATGCACATCTGGCTTTCGTATTGAACGATGAAAATTCTGTTCTTCATTCTATGTAATTCTTCTATTGAGTTTTCCTTATTCTGGGTGTTGATTGTTTGGTAATTTGCATGTAAAGAAAGATGGATAAGAAGAGGAAAATTACAATTTTGTTTTGATAACATTGAATCTCGAATTTTTCTTTAAATTGTCTCTTTGTTTTGGCTTATAAGATTCTGATAAAGTGTTTGAGCTAGGAGTAAAGCTTGGAGATTATAGACTCTCATTCTTTTAATGATATTAGATCAGCAAAACCTTGAATTGCTGTTGATGATTATTTATTTTGGCTTTGAAGATTTTGAGAAGGGGTTTGAGTTTGGGAAGATTGCTATTGGAGTCACAGGCATTCCATAAGTTTGGAGGAATTAATTCTCTGGTCATTCTGATTGGAATTGCTTGGTAATGTATTATTTTGTTATAATTTATAGAATTCACAAGCATTCAAAAAATTTGGAGTGTTTTCGGGCAAGGAGGCGTACAACTTAATATCCAAAAGATGCTTTAATATTCAGTAAAATAATTCTCTGGTTATTCTGATTGGGATTGCTCGGTAACGTATTCTTTATAACCATACTCATGAATAGATGCATAATGTAATCTGATAGTCAATACCATCTTGGAGAAATTTTCCGCAAGGGAATTATTAGTGACATGGTCATGGATGCTTCTCAAGGTATCTCATCTATATGCAATAAAATTGCTGAATACGTAGGTCATGTTAACAGGTTCACCATTTTTTTTTTTTTTGGAATTAAAAACTTTTTGCATTATGAACCATCAAGCAAAGAGAGTTTACAATGAAATCTGGAGGCAACACACTGCAACTAGAATTAACGTTACAATCAAGCACATGGTGAGCAAGTAAATGAGCTATTTCATTTGCTCGTCTATCAAAGGCTTTAAACTGACAACCCTCGAACCTTTGACTGATGGATTTAACTCTCTCTAGAATAGGGCTTCAGTTGCTCATGGCACAGGCTCCATGAGTAAGCGTGCGACATTAGATGCATCCGATTCTACAATGACCCTTCTAAAGCCCCTTTCGACCCCTACCTGAACCCCTTTCAACAAAGCCTGGCATTCCTCATGCATAGGAGACAACCTGCCATCTATTGTTACCTAATATTTAAGATCTTACATATTCAGCAATCCTAAAATTAGGATATATCTAATCGGTTAGTTAGTTGGTGACTTGGTACTCATATTAATTACTGCTTGCATTTTGATTAGTTGAATATGTGTTTCACGCAATTAGAGTAATTTTTCTATTTATGACCACTTTATGTTTATATTTTGTCACTTCGGACGAATACATTTTACGTATGACTTTTGGGTAGAACTTTTTGTTTTAAATTTGTTGTTTTCTTATATTTAATGTAATTTTTTCTTTTCATGACTCCAATTGATATTTCAGCCGACACCTGCTGTGTTGAACAAATATGTCAATCGGCTGGTGTTGCTATGTCCATATAACAATTTTTTGGTAAGTTCTCTTAGCATATTCCTCAAAATTACGACGTGTGCTCTTCCGATCTCTTTTTTTTTTTTAATTTTTTTGGGTATTGAGAGAGAACAATCTTTTCAACATGATAGATAAGTGTACTACAAGTGAAGTTCAAGATGAGGACATTGTGTTAATTGCTAATATTGTGAAAAGATGTATGAAGTTAACTGCATGAAAAAGGCCATGCATGAAAGAAGTAGCTGCCCAACTTGACGGCACTGTTAAAAGGCCAAAAGAAGCTACGATGAGCAGTCACCCCTTTTTATCTATTTACAATCATTTGCTGTATGCATTTGAACTACTTATGATATTTCATTATCAGCTTGAGCTTATTATTGTATTACCATCACTAATTAACATATCTTAAAATAAAGTTTTATGATACCATTAAGAATCAATCCTTAGTTTGTGGACGTTATATTATTATTTGTACAAAATATAACCCCTATTGTACTTCACTCTTAAATTTTAATATATATAATTTTAGCATTATCTTAAAAATACCTGAAATTTTCTATCTAAAGCATATATTATGCATATAATTAACCAAGTATAAACTAGAACGTATAACAAAGTCCACACTATATAAAACGTAAAATAAAATGTAATACGTGCGTAGCATGTACTCACCTAGTTTAATTAAAAGATCACATATAGAAAGCAAAAAGTCACAACAGAAAACATTATATTTAATTTGGAAACAACACATTCATTTAAAAAGTCACATATAACTACATAAAGAAAAGACACATTAATTTAAAAGTATCTCATAAATAGAATTTAAAAAGTCACATTTTTGCTAGTGAGTTAATTTCACAAATTATCACCAACTTTTTAGTTAAGAAACGTCTGTGTCCCTAACTTTTTTTCGACCTCTTGAGTCTCTAATCTTTCATAAATTCACATGAATAGGTCCTTTTCGACGGATTCCGTCAATATTGCCTTTAACTTTTTACTAAAATTATCGTTATAATCCTTAACTTTTTAATTTTAAAAATAAAAGATTTAAAAATATTAAAAATAATAAAAAAAGAAAACACCCAAGCCACCCAAGGGCCGTTGGAATGCTGCCATTTTTTGCGGCCAAAAAGCTATCATTTTCGACAGCATTTTTTTTTTTTTTTTGGGTCACCCCTTCCCACTTTTTGGCTAGCAAGTGGGGTGGGTTTGGGTGTTTTCCTCTCACTCTTTTTTTTTTTAAATTTTTTATTATTTTTATATCATTTGTTTTTAAATTAAAAAGTTAAAGAGTATAACGGTAATTTTATTAAAAAGTTAATGGCAATATTGACGAAATCTGTAAAAAAAGACTATCATGTGAGGTTAAGGACCCAGGAGGTCCAAAAAAAAGTTAGGGACCCAGTCAATTTTTAACTCAAATGGGGTTAACCCTTTTCTATTCTATTTGTAGCGTTTTATTTTGTGTATGACATTTTATATATGTTAAATATAAAAAATAAAAAGTCACATTTCATTAAGAAGGCATATAAAAAGTCACAAAAAAAGTCACGTGTAATTAGAAAGTCACATTTAATAAAAAAGTCATATTTCATTTATGAGAGGCACATAAAAAGTCACATTATTTCAAAAAGTCACACATAGGAAAGTCACATATAAAGAAAAAAAGTTACATTACACACAAAAAAAAAAAAAAATTTCACCTCATTAAGAAAGCATATAGAAAAATTCGAGTCCCAGAAAAAATCACATTTAATTAGAAAGTTACATATAATAAAAAAAAAGTCATATATTTCATTAAAAAAGGCTATAAAAAAGGTCACATTATTTGAAAAAATCACATATAGAAAAGTCACATATATGACCAAAAAAAAAAAATCACAGTGCAAAAAAAAAATGAAAGAAATAAATAATTCACATTTTGTTAAAAATTTATACAGAAAACTTCACGTGTCTAGAACTAAAAAACAAAAAGTCACGTGGATGAAAAGTTACGTTTAATTAAAAAATCACATATACAAGACAAAAGTCACATTTCCCAAAAAAGAAAAAAGAAATAAAAGGTCATATTTTATTAAAAAGTCACATGTATAGAAATAAAAATAAAAGGTCACATGTATTAAAATTACATTTATAGTTAAAAAGTCACATATATAAAAGTTACATATAAAAAATCACACATGAAAATAGCCATATTGCCCTCAAAAAAAAAAAAAAAAGAGGAATAAATAAAAAACTCACACATGTAGAAATAAAAATAAGAAGTCAATTGTATGAAAAGTTACAATAAGTGCCACGTATAGGAACAAAAAATATCACATATAAATACTGTAGGTTAATTATATTACCACCCGCTTTTCTTATCTTGGCACCACATTAAATTCACGCAGCCCTTAGAAAATAAAATCAATATTTACACCGCCACTAATTTACCTATAGCACCCTAACCTTACCAACTAATAGTTAATAAAAAATTAAAAAGGAATCAATATGCCACAATCCACATCGTCATCGCCATTGGGAGCGGATGACACGTCCAATCCTTCGGCCGTCCCCAAAATCGGCGGTTCCGAGAATTACTTACTCCAATTAACGCGTAAAATCATTTATAAATCTCCGTCTCTCTAGTCAAATAGTATTTTTACGTAAATTAAATATTAGCAGGTAATATTATTAGAATATTTAATTTTACCTTATTTTTTTACATATATCTTGTGTCATTAGTTATTTGAAATATTTTCAATACATAGATAGTTAGATAATAATAATTAATTAAAGGCACATATGAAAATGAAACATTAAATACATATTCAATATGATAAGTAGACTATTTTTTTGGAACAGTCGAAAAAAGAGTAATGGACTATCTTTATAGAAACCCTATTACCTTTATCTTCAGAAGATCATGTCCTCAGTGACACCGTCTGTAATGACAATCGTGGTCTTAGGATCAAGTGGAACATATCAAAGGAACCAATAACACCTTGACTGATAATTTATGTACTTCCGTCCTACAAAGATAGTCCATTATTCCTTTTTTGATTGTTCCAAAAAGATAGTCTAGTTACCATATTGAATATGTATTTAATATTTCATTTCCTTATGTGCTCTTAATTAATTATTGTTATTCAACTACCTCTACATTAAAAGTCTTTCAAATAATTAATGAGACATAAGCATATATGTAGAAAACTAAAGTAAAATTTAATGTTTTAACTATATTAACTATTGTTTATTAATCTACGTAAAATTACCTATTAGACTATCTTTGTGGGACAGAGATAATAGAAAAATGTTATTTTTAACATTAATTGATTGGAGTGAAAATGTTAAGGAACTTTCGGGAAGTTTTATTATAAAACTTCTCATCCCACGTGACATGTATCGATACACTCCACGTGTATTTGAAATACACGATGCACGTCATATGAGATGAGAGGTTTTGTAAACAAAACATCCCGAAAGTTCCTTAACATTACTATTGATTGGAGATGTAAGGTTAACACACACATATATATATATATATATATAAAGGCATGTAAGTTGCCTTCTTATTTTTTCCGACAATTTCAGTGTTGTTACTGTTGTGGTCAGTCTTTTGCGGTACCTTTTGTGATGTGACCGTACTGCCTCATGTCACAACTCATTTGATTTTTGGGCTGAGTGCATTGTTTTCTCGAGCCCAAAATCAACTATCTTGTATAGGAAAAAACTTTTAACTGCAATTGGGCTGAAAATCAATAGCTAGGCCAATAAAAATTATGTTAAATACATTCTAACTTCCACTTTAATATAGACTCAACCAAATAATATTATATTCTTAATCCGATGAGGGATTTCATCCGTCTTAAATTACATATCTTTTATTTTAATTTTATAAAGTACACCCTCAGTCGTTGTTTCCTATCAACCTGATGTGAGACATAATTCAATTCTCTTTAGAAATTGCATTTCTAACATCCACTTTTATAACATTCAACATTTTTCTATTTTATTATGTAATAATCTGATGTGGGAATCTGTACATTCTAATTCATTAGACAATATTATATTCTTAATTCGATGTGAGATTTCATCTGCCTTAAATCACATATCTTCTATTTTAATTTTATAAGTACACTCTCAGCCGTTGTTTGATATCAAACCGATGTGGGATACAATTCAATTCTCTTTGAAAATTGCATTTCTAATATCTATTTTTATACCACTCAACCGCTTTCTATTTGGTTATGTAATCCGATGCAGGAATCTGTACATCCTAATATACATACATTATTATATATATTTATTTTAAAAGAACACACATATTGTATTTGTGTTTATTAGTTATTACATGAATATCTCTTCATTAGACAATTTGTAAAATTTCCAAACAGGCCTCTAAAAAAATAAATTTGACCACCCAGATAAAAATTCCTGGCTCCTCCCCTGCTTTTTTCTCCCTTGCAGATTCCCTTCCCTTTCTTCCCATCTTTCTCTTTCGAGTGCTTGAGGATTCTTATTTCCTAATCTACTATTCTAATTGTTAATTCTCTCCGTACTTTTGATTATTTCCTAATCTGCTGTTCTAAAATCTCTACCATCCGCATTTTATTTTCCTTAATCAACGCTAAAATTTCTGTGATAATGCATCTTAATTTCCTAAATCAATGCTAAAATCTTAGCGATTTATTTTCTTTAACAAAAGGCAATTCATATGGATTTGAGCTATTGATTTCAGGGTTCGATTGGTTGAGAATTTGGTCTAGAGGTTGTGGTGGGTTTAAGAATTTGGTCTAAATATTTAAAGTGAATTTAATAAGATATTAGACAAGTAGAAGAATACTGAAATGGTGAAAAAATTAGTTGGATTATCTAAAAAATTCGGTCGTTTTAATTAAAACTTTCAATAAATCTTTCAACTATTTATTTTTCTGAATTATCTTTACTATATCAATTTAATATATAACACAATCTCTCTTATTTATGGTGTAGATTTATTAGTTCATAGGAAATTTTAGATCTTATTATGTATGGATATTATATTGTCATCCCTTTAGTTGACTAATACAAACTAAGGTATATTATTTTTATCTATCTCAAATTGGAATCGTACTCTTTACTTCAAATATTTTTCCTAGGCACATGCATTCTTTATTTGTGGATTTTTATATGAGTTTGGCACTTTTATTTTAACAAAGGACATGAATATGTCTATTCCAATTTTTGTTATATAAATCTAATATAATATGATTGTTGTTTCAAGTTTCCATGGGTATAGTTGTTCTTGGCTAGGGGAAGTTTTCATGTTTGACTCCTATAGTGGTAGTCATGCTGCACATGTGAGGATTGAGGTCTTGTCTTTTTTGCTCTTAAATTATATAGAAAATTTTTTATCTAATATCTGGTATCTATGTTTTGTGCTGCTTTGAAAGTATATGTTTGAAAGCTTCAAAGTTTTCTTCATTTCTCCCTTAGAATTTGATGTTATTGAATGATAATCAAGTGTTTATGGCATGATAGAAAATAAAATAAGAAAAACTTATAAGGAAGCACTAGAGGTTTTTAAGTATGATTGGTGGTGTTTTACAATCAAAGTTGTAATCTTTTGAAGGCTAAATCACTCATTTATTATTATTATTATTATTATTATTATTATTATTATTATTATTATTGCTTCCTTATATTTTACAGGGAGATATGAACAGTGAATTTATTTAGGTTCTCAGAAAATTAAAGAATACAAGATTTAGATACAACTGGCTTGAGGGTCACGTGTTAGAGTGAATTTCTTACCATTAGAGTATAGTATTTAAACTTTTATACTTATTTTTCAATGATATGACCTTCAACGAAGAGCAATCGTGAGGATTGATTACCTAAAATTTAGAGCTTTAATTTAACTTGAGGGATCAAGAAAAGACTCACTTTTAAATTTGGTTCTTATTGAAATTTAGATCCAACTAATGTGTCAGTAGCTTTTTAAAATATCCACTGAAATCTTTGTTATTTTTGAATAAGTTTCTTATTTTTGCCTTCATTATCTCTTTTTTGGTAATCATATAATGTACATAATCGGTTTTGCCAGCTATACATAATTTGAGTTTTTTTAGTTAGTTGTATGGAAATATTTTATAGATATCGTAAATATTATTTACATATAGGTTGTTGGGTATTATTATATACTTAATTAGAACACGTTCGTTAGATTCACATATATGATAAAAGCTGTATTTATAAATTGGCCCAAATTATGATATTACTATTTCAAAAAATGTTAAAAAGAAAAATGAAAGATAAAATGACTTGGTGCTAAATGTTTTAGCTTAATTCCTCGAGAAAAATTGGGGAATTACAAATGTACCCTAACAATATTAGCTTTTGTTAATTTCCTCCCAAATTTAGCAAGCAATTAACCCACTTAATAATTAAATAAACAGTGTCATAGCCAATGAATTTTAAAATTTTCACAATATATACCTAAATAAGAGAGAAAAATTTTATTAAGATACTATATAGTCAAGTCATACCATATAGTGTTAGATCAAAACTAATTATTTGACACAAGCCTATATCATCAAGTTAATCAATATATTAGAGATTATTCATTTTGAAAGTACAGTGGAATATATATTGAATTATTTTTCATTTTTAAATATTCTTTACTTAATGATCTATTCTATTTTTATTTATCATTTTTAGAATGTCTTCCTGTGTAACACAAGGGTACAGTACTAGTATAAATAAAGAACGTTCAAAGAATACCTACCAAGCTGTAAATGTTATTTTTCTGAAGTTTGTGCATTATTCCGAGAGGATCCCAATTGAGTAGGAGCATTTGCATCCATTTGAGTATTAAATTAATTATTATAAACTAAAGTTTGAATGTTAGATTGCATATCTTTAGTTTTTCTTCTACAAGAAGAAAGTCGTGGAGTAATTCAACTTGAGTAAAAAACGAATGTTTCATTTACAACAGAAAATTTGATTTGATTGGAAGAATGTAGTGTACCATAGGGGTGGATTGTTTCCTATGTCACTTGAATTAGTAAAAATTAGTATAAGATATCTGTTGTAGGCTCGTTCAGAATCAGTGCCACGTCTTCTGCCACCACAGCTAAGGGCTGAAATTAGATTCTAAATCCTAAGGGATTAGCTCCTCTCGTATAGTGGCTGAGAAGATAGCTGGTGAAAGTCAATTGTTCAAACAAGTCAATCAAAGTCGTACTTATACTGTACTAGAATGGTTGTACTTTCACTTTTCGACTTAGAATGTTCTATTTGTACTTATGATGTACTTAGTTGCAGGAGCCTTGAAAGTTTGTACAGTGCCAGCTCATCCTTTCTCACCAAGGACTATAAATATAGAGGGGTGGCTCATTTAAAAGATCCATACCATTTTTAGAACATTTTCTCCCTCTAAAAAGTCCAAAATATATCCAACCTGGGCTTGGGTCTCAAACATGACCTAAAGTTCAGAACTTAATTTTATATTCATCCCAGTAGGCCTGAAACGCGGGTCTATATTTTGTTGACTAGGACTCAAACATAATCTGACGTCAACAAATTGACACTAGGCTTTACTTGGTAAGAGTTAAGGTTTGACTCCCAGTATTCGAATTCATTTATTTTACTCGTATTCTCACCCTATGGCTCAAAATCCTTGTTCTAGAAGTCAGCACATTCGAAGTCATCATGTGGAAATTCCACCATCTTTCCAATGAGGACCTGACACTGGCATCTCTAGAACTCAGCCTGATCGAGTTATGGCGGCTTTGATGGCCAGAATCGAATTTTTATCATGAGAGATGGAGAGACTCCAACAAAATCCACCTCCTTCGATACAACAGGCCTCAATACAGCCCCCACCACAAGCACACTGAGCCCCAGTGACACCTTAGGTGGATGAAGAGGTGCTGTCTGTTAGGCAAAACTCAGAAAGAAGGCCTCCGCCAGTACATCAGGCCTCAATGCAGCCACCACTGCAAGCATGCAGAGCCTCAGTGCCACCTCCAGTGGAGAAGGAAGAAGTGCAATTTTCTCGGCCACACTAAAAAAGGAAGCCAAGCGTTAGAAAGTCATTCAGCTTTGCCACTGAAGGCTCCCACAAATCTACAGGTGAAAAATAGGCGATTTGAGCCTCGAAGATCAATGCCAAGGTGTGCAAGTAGTGTCTTTAGCCGGCTAGGTCCTGATGGATCGTCAAGGACCACAAGTGAATCAAGACACACTCCATACCACTCGAGGAGAGCAAGAAATGTAACACCTGAGAGAAATCCATTACCTTTGGAGCGGAGAGAAACGACGAGTACAATATTTCTTCGCATCTCAACCCCCTGCTAACTCCTACATCCCAGTTTCTGTGGCACCCACACTTGAACAAGTTGAATTGGAATGATTGAAGAAGCCTTTAGCAGACCTAGAGAACAAATAGAAAGGAATTGTTGAATTCTTTTTAGACTTAGATTCATCATTTGCTCCACACATCTTCGCTGAGTAGCGGACTGAGAAAATCAAAATCCCACATATGCTAATTAATGATGATGTGGCACACTTGGATAAATATGTATCTTGGATGGAGATTTAGGGGGCTAGCAATGCGACAATGTGCAAAACTTTCTCATTGACCTTGGGGGATAGAGCGCTAAGGTGGTTATACAACTTACCAGTGGGTACCATTTTGAGTTGGAAGGACCTTTCTACTCAGTTCCTCTCAAGTTTCATGGGGTCTAGACTCCAAACCACTCCAAACGAAAGATTGGTGTCTATCAAGCAAGGAAAATCGAAGTCCCTGAAAAGTTACCTAGATCGGTTCAACAAGCAAACGATGGATACAGACCGGGTCTCAGATGATGCTCTCTTATTGTCAGCAATTTCTGGGCTATATGCGAAGACTCGATTCTGGAGGTCAGTTTAAGAAGATGGACCCAGCACTTTCCATGAATTTTTAACAATGGCTCAGAAGTGCGTAGGGGCTAAAGAAGCAAGATCTTCCAAGCTTGAAGAAGAAATGAGTGATGAGCCTGAGAAAAGGGGTAAGGACTGAGAACACGTCAAAGGCCACCATAACAAAGGCAAGATTCGAGGACCTATGAGCGCTTTAGCCCTTACCAACCCTCTCAGGAGTATCAAACGGCAAATCAACTATTGAGCACTACCTCTGAAACGATATTTCTCAGTTCAAAGGATAAGGGCTTATTCTCGAAACTAAAACCTCTGAGGGAAGACTCATCATAGCTAAACCAATCTAAGTACTGCAAATACCACCACTCAGCCGGTCATGAGAAGGACAACTGTTGGGAACTGAAAAGGGAAATTCAGAAGTTAATTGAATGATGACACCTACATGAGTATGTCACGAACTCCAGGACCGAAAAAGTTCAACAACCTCAACAAGTTAGACAAGACCAAGGACCAGCAGTGCAGAATCCACCGGCTGAAATATGTGTCATAGTCAAAGGTAACCAAAGTACAAAGGATCTAAGAGGCAACGGCATCGAGAGGCTAGAGAGGCCTACAATAGCTATCCAGTGCTCACCGCCAATGATCCCTCACTAGAAAAAATTGATTGCTTTAGCTTCAGTGAAGTAGATGCTCAAGGCATTCTCCAGCCTTATGATGATGCCCTGGTAATCACAATGCCTGTATCTAGAGTCAGAATTTGTAGGACTCTTGTTGACAATGAGAGTGCTGTCAATGTGCTCTTTTGGGACACTTAGTTGAAGATGGAATCGAAAGAGTGACTCCCGAGACCTTACCCATGGAAAATCCATGGTTTTACCGGTGACTATGTCCATCGTAAAGGTGTAATCTCGTTGATGGTAGAGCTGGGAAAGCCACCATGTATGAAGAGGATTATAGCTGATTTTATGGTAATTGATTTTTAGTCCAATTACAACGCCATTCTGGGAAGGCCAATCTTACACGAGCTCAAGGCTGCAATCTCCATATATCACTATGTGCTCAAGTTTCTGACAGACTATGGCACAACTGTTATATGAGGGGATCAGAGGCAGGCCCGTGAGTGCAGTATCATCGCCACTTCCAGTCAAGTGAATGTCATGTAGGAGGACCAAGAAATTTAATGAGAAGGCTGAAGAGATTCAGACTTTGGATCCCAAAATTATCAAAATAAACTAAGAGCAGAGCCCGTGGAAGAGCTAGTGACTATCCAAATGGATGAGAACCAACCAAAAATTCAGCTCTGAATTGGGAAGGACCGTATCAAGTATCCAGGATCTTATACAATAGAGCCTATGAGTTGGAGACAGTCAATGGAAAACCACTACTTCACTCTTGGAATTCAAAGCATCTAAAAAAAAATAGAGCTTGGAAGGCAGCCACAAACTAAGCAACTTGATGAGAGTTTCGCTTTAATAACTACTCAATTTAATGATTAAGTCCTGAAGAATTTCTACTCTATTTTGATGGTAAATACTTTGTCAAATGATTATAAATACAACTTTTTACCTCACCTGGAGATCTACTTAGCTTGGAAATTAAGATCTGAACGAAAGTCCCTACTTTACTTTGGTACTGAGCATAGAGGGATTGTAGATACTACTTTCTAATGTTCGAATCGAATAAAATGAAGTCATGTTCCAGAATTGGTGACCCAGTTACTCAATAAAGTCAAAATTGAAGAGTCTAAGCTACGACAAGACTCTAATTGAGGAGAACACAGTAGAACCAAGTCTACCTGCCCCAAGTAAAGCACTAGTCTGTATTAAGGGACCTAAGAGGTGTCTGAGGACTTAAATGAGCTGGAGAACAACCAGTCCTAGGGATACTCATGTCCTTAGAATTTCCAGAGCCTTTGGTCACAAGATCCAGTTCGGCCATAAGCCAACTTGGCGAGTGACCAAGGCCAACGAAGATATAAAAAGAACTGGAGAAAAACTAGTCCTGGAGATACTCATGTCCTTAGAATTTCCAGAGCCCTTGGTCCCAAGATCCAGTTCGGCCATGAGCCAACTTGACGAGCGACCAAGGCCAAGGAAGTTATAAAAAGAGCTAGAGAAAAACCATTCGTGAGGATACTCATGGCCTCAGAATTTCTAGAGCTTTTGGTCCTAAGATCCAGTTCGGCCATGAGCCAACTCTGCAAGAGACCAAGGCCAAGGAAGATATAAAAAGAGCTGGCGAAAAACCAGTGCTGGGGATACTCATGTCCTAAGAATTTCCAAAGCCTTTGGTCCCATGATCAAGTTTGGCCATGACCCAACTCAGCGAGCAACTAAGGCCAAGGAAGATATAAAAGAGCTTGATACGATCTGGCACCAAGAAGGCCTACGCCCATTTCATATCATTTGAGTGGGGGCGAACACTCAGAGTTGAAAGCATAGCGTTACACTAGTACATGGAATAAAAATCTATCTTAAAAAAAACCGAGTTATCCCATTAGTTGAAGTTATAAATCACTACATACAGTCTAGGATTGGAAACAAAAGTAGCCCACACGGTCTCAAGAGTTAACTGATCTAGTAGGAAATAATGACACCAGTACTAGGCAAAAGTCATTACATTCATTTGAATACTAAGCTAAAATAATATAAATCCGGCTTGAGGAAAGGTGACAATTTTGATACTACTGAAGGCAAAATAGTGTAGGCAACAAAAGTAATGAAATCTCAGTCCTGAATCTCTATGGAAGTAGTAGGACCCGAACTCCTCTTTCGAGCCTCGCTCGATGGCTCAACCAGATCAACATCAAACTCTGGGGTCCTGGCCTTGACTTGTGGTCTCCAGTCATCCTCAAGAAACTGGATATTAAAGTTAGGTTCTTTCTTCTTGATCTTCTCAATCAGCGATTCTTAAGCAAATATAAGAGTATCAGTGACGTCGATCTCATACGCCTTAGACTCCTTGTATCTCTCCAACAACTCAGTCTCTGCCTCTGCTAAAGCTACTTTGGATATCTTCAATCCTTAACTCAGCCTCTTGGAGTGTTGTGTCCTTCTCTACTAGCTGAGCTCTAAGTCTCGCCACTTCTTCGTTATGCTTCTGGCCTGCCTCAGACGTTGCGAGCTTGAATTCCTCAAATTTAGCTTCAAGCAATGTGCACTTTTCTTCAAACTAATTCATCACCACCCCCAAGTAAGTGGTAGTGGCTGAAGCATTAGACATAACTTACATTCCTTCGACTAAAGTCTCACAGAGAAGGCATATCCAGAAGGATCTCTCACTTGTTTTATGAACTTATGCTACACATGAAAAAGTGAAGAACATAGACCAAAGTGTTCTCAATCACACGACCATAATGACATACTGCCAAAATCTTGACCTTGATAATGTCAAAATATCCCACAGAAGGCATTATTATTCATGATAAGAAATTGGGTCGAGCTAGTTATGAACTTGAGATTAGTGACTGCAGAGGTTCACAAAGGATGACTCCATGATTCTGGCTAACACGGCAATGAGAACCCGACTTGTCAGCCCACTCAAATTCCAAATTCAGTGATGAAAAGCCACAGCCCAAAACCTGCTCTTGAACTCAGTGACGGTAAGAGAGCAGCTCAAACATTGCACTTGAAATCGACGGTAAAAGTATTAACCCGGATGCTCTTTTCGAGCCTTTGGTTGATGCTCAAAGTCACGGCTGAAACGATGAAAAAACTTTGAATTCAAAAAGATTCAGCACTTGGTTAATGCTCAAAATCACAGCCGAATTGATGGAATGAAAGTGAATTTAATGATTCTGGGTCAGTGCATTAGAAGTGGTGATGAAATTGAATAAAGATGAATTTCGTGGTGGTGGGTTTTGAAGTCAATTTTCCAAATGATTTTGGTTCAAGTGTATCAGCGTGTTTGAATTCAAGTTTTCAAATGTTTTTTGGTTTTGGTTCATGTGGATCGGTGTCTGAATTCAAATTTTGGAAAAAGGAACTGTACATATCCGGTACCACTGAAGGACTTGGGCGTTTTCTCCAAAAAGTTCAGCCCTACTGAAAGACTTGGTCATTTTTCCAAAATGTTCAGCCCCACCGAAGGACTTGGGCATTTTTCCAAAACGTTCAGCCCCACTGAAGGACTTGGGCATCTTTCCAAAAATTTAGC
The DNA here is from genome assembly GCA_963692815.1 of Nyctanthes arbor-tristis. NCBI lineage: Eukaryota > Viridiplantae > Streptophyta > Magnoliopsida > Lamiales > Oleaceae > Nyctanthes > Nyctanthes arbor-tristis. The sequence goes on from CAVNYN010219009.1 coordinate 21,160, forward strand.
AACACTAGGAGACTTGGGCATTTTTTTAGAAAAAAATTCATCACCGTCATAGCCAAAGTGAAATTGTTCAAATGGAAATTGTTTGAAGGAAAGTTGAATTCCAAAATCAGCACCACCAAGGAATTCCAAAATCAGCATCACTCAAGGTCATTGCGGAAATGGAAATTGTTTGAAGGAAAATTGAATTCCAAAATCAGCACCACTCAAGGTCACGGCTGAAGTAATGAAATGGAAATTTGAATTCAAAAATTCGGCACCACTTAAAGTCAGCACCTGGAAATTGTTTGAAGGAAAATTGAATTCCAAAATCAGCACCACCTAAGGAATTCCAAAATCAGCACCACACAAGGTCACGGCTGAAGTAATGAAATGGAAATTTGAATTCAAAAATTTGGCACCACTTAAAGTCAGCACCACTCGAAGTCATGGCTGAAAATGACATTAACAAAGTCCAAATATTTAGTCCTAGTGTTGATTAAAAAATGCAAAAGTTGAAGAACCCTAAATGAATCAAGAAAAATAAAGCACACCGCAAGTGATCG
>CAVNYN010219011.1:0-40746 GCA_963692815.1 Nyctanthes arbor-tristis
TAATAAGGAAAAATATAATAATAATAATATTGAAATCTTGATTGATATAATATCTATTTTCATGTAATTAAAATCCATTAAGCAAATATAAGATATATATAACCAAAATGTAACATGTCGATAGAGTTTTAAAATAAAAATATTAAATTAAATGGTTAAAAAGAAAAGTATAATAATTGAACCAATAATTTTTTATTAATTCCTATTTTTTATTTCCTTTAAAGACAATAAAATCCTATAATATTATATATTAGTTTCACACTCGTGTATTTCACAGGCATAATATGCTTCATACCTGTGCGTTTCATGGACATATTATACTGAGAAAATAAAATACAATGGAGTAGGCGAATATAAAATAATAAAATTATATAATCAAACAAAGTAAAATTAAAATCTATTAGACAAATATGAGATATAGCTAATGAAAAAGTAATATATAAATAGAGTCCCAAAATAAAAGTATTAAATTAAATGATTAAAAGGAAAAGTATAATAATAAGAAAAAGTAATATTGAAATCAAGATTGATATATTATCTATTTTCACATTCAAACTCATTAGGTAAATGTGAGATATATCTAACCAAAATGTAATATGTAGATAGAGTTTCAAAATATAAATATTAAATTAAATTGTTAAAAGAAAAAATATAACAATAAGAAAAAGTATAATAAATGAACCAATAATTTTTTCTTATCAATTCTTATTTTTTATTTCCTTTAAAGGCAATAAAATTCGATAACATAATCTATATTAGTTTTGCACCGTACATTTACAGACTACTATGTTTAATACTCGTGCGTTTTATGGACATATTACATTGAGAAAGTAAAATATAATATATTAGCAGAACAAAAAATGATGAAATTATACAATCGGACATAATAAAATTGATTAAAATGTAATGTGTAGATAGAGTCTCAAAATAAAAATATTAAATATAATATGTAGATAGAGTTCTAAAATAAAAATATTAAATTAATATGTAGATAGAATTCCAAAATAAAAATATTAAATTAATTGATTAAAAGGAAAAATATAACAACAAGAATAAGTATAATAAATAAACTAATAATTTTTTTTATTTCTTATTTTTATTTCCTTTAAAGGCAATAAAACCCGATAACATAATATATTAGTTTCACACCTATACATTTGCGGACTACTATGTTTAACACTCGTGCGTTTCATGAACATATTATACTGAGAAAGTAAAATGTAATATATTAGGAGAACATAAAATCATGAAATTATACAATCGGACATAGTAAAATTGATTAAAATGTAATATGTAGATAGAGTTTTGAAATTAAAATATTAAATTAATATATAGATAGAGTCCCAAAATAAAAATATTAAATGTAATATGTAGATAGAGTTTTAAAATAAAAATATTAAATTAATTGATTAAAAGGAAATTTATGACAATAAAGAAAAGTATAATAATAATATTATAATAATGACATCATCAATTGGTTTTTTAAAGGAGCCAGACAATGAGCGAGAAAATCATTTTTAATTGAGCCCACAATCAAATTGAGCCAAATAAACTGTTGATTAATATATATATATATATAGATGTTTTGGAGTTGACCCTAATTAGTTTTGGTCCGGTTGGCTCGGTTTTGCGGTTTAGGCCGACCCAAAAATAATGGCATATTTGATATTTTTGTTTAAAAAAGGGAAAAAAATTGAAAGGAAGGTGAAAATAATGGATATTCAAAAACAATTTGTTGATTTTATGAATACTCGAATTGTAATGACCTTCAAATATTCGTTGATTCCTTAAAATAACGAATACTTGGAATAACAAAAAGATATTCTCAATATTTCTATTTCATAATCAAAATTCAACCCCTTAAAACTAATACAAGAATAACTTATTTATATGATCACTAACTTGCAGAATAAGTCAAATAATAATTAAATCCTGATTATAGCAACACGAGGAAAGAATAATAATTAAATTCTAAATATAAAAGGAATAAAAATTAAAATACTAAATAAGCATACCTATATCTACAATTTATAAAAGTGTAATTATATATACACTACTATTTTTACTAACAAAACCACATTATAAATGCACAACAATTGAAGTATAATTTTCATAAATACACCACATCCTATTTACAAATACAACCACGTCAATTAAAAACAATTAAAAAAGATAAATAAATGAGGGAAAAAACTGTAATTTTATCGCCTTCTCCAAAAATACCCTTTCTCATTCTATGGATATTCCCTTTTCATTTTTTGTTCTCATCACTGTCGTTTTTCATGGAATCACACACCCCACCTCCACCCAATAATTCCTTCCCCATAGGTCTGCTTCAATTCTAAATTACAATTGTTTTTCTTTTTTTTTCTACCTCTTCATTTTTGGTTGCCTTTTGAGATTTTTCGTCTAATGTAACTTTGTAAGCGTTTTGTTTAAATAACTTTCAATCATCTCAATTATGTGAAATTTACATATAAGATAATGCTTCTATTTTATCCCGTCATTGCAAAAGAATTATGTCAGTAAATTCATATGATTGAAAGTTCTGTTAACAATGATGTAGTTTTTTTCTCCAAAAAAACAAAAGTGTGATTAGATAAATGAATCAGGGTTTGTATTTTTTGTGGTGTATGTAATTAAAATATATGTTAGGTTTTATTTTAGTTTTTGTGGTGCTTGTCGATGTGCATAGATAATGTGTGGTTACTTGGGATATTTCACTTAGGGACCATAGTTGTAATTAAGAGTAATATTTAAAATTGTGGTGTAATTAGTAATATTGGTGGTGTAGATATAATCACCCTTTATATAAAGGGGGAATGAGTGGGAATTAAGAGTAATATTTAAAATTATGGTGTAATTAGTAATATTGTTATATAGGATACATCATGATTAGAGTCTAACTTAACTTTGATTTGCATACGTTAAAATCATAGGAAAGTATGCAATTTTGATTTCCTATTTTACCCCCACTTATTTCTGTAATTTCCATTAATATCCCTATTTATTATTTAATTACTTTCATTTCATTGTTATTATTACCTAATTAATAACTTTAATCAATTCAAGAGTATGAAATTTTCACCTTCCAACTTCCACAAGTCTTTTTAGTTTAAAAAAAAAGCCATTTCAAGTATTCTTTTTATACCTCTGAGTATTTTATTTTATTTTATTTTTTTAAATTCACGCAAATGAATTTAATATTTTGTTAAAATGATTTTTTTAAGGAATAAAATGATTTTAACATAAAAAAATGATTATAACTTTGAAAGTCACAATTTCTTGCAAATCTTTTTTATTTGTTACAAATCTTGCCGTCTAAATTTATATGAAATGTATATACGTCTCAAATAGGTAAAATTTAAAAAACTATAAGACATTTGACGTGAGATTTATCAATATACTATTATGAGAAAAGTTGATCTCCGTCAACCCAGTATCATACTAAATATGACTTTAAATATATAAACATTTATTTCATCTTATATAAGGCGTGCAATGCACGTATTTATAACTTATGTACATATGAAAGGCCAAAAACAATCAAAATAAATAACAATAATATATACACCCGACACAAACATATCACATATGTACAAATTCACAATAAATAACAATAATATATACATCTGACACAAACATATTACATATGTATACATACATACATAGGGAGAGGCACATAGAGTAATGATAAATTTCCATATTAGTTTACCGGTTGTGTATTAACAAGAAGGGTAGAACTGTCAATTAAAAGTCAAATTTGAAGAAGCTAGATATGGAAAATTGGTTAATAAATGGTAGAAAAAGGGCACCCGACGATGATCAGGCGAGTGGCTTTAGATGAATTAGATCTCAGAGATAGGAAGGCACCGGGTGTTGATCAGAAAGTGGACGACGGTGAGCGGGGGTGATGAGAACCATGTTGAAATGGCGCCAACGAAACCCACAACTGATTGATCCATTACCCAGAAAAGCTAAAATCGTGTAGGATTTAATCTTAGACCCGAACCTCACGACTTACAAACCTAGAGTATATTAAACTCTAAACCCAATAAGATGGGGAAGAAAGAACTGGATTGATTAGCTCGAACACCCAAGAACGATTATCTCTTGAAGAGTTTGAAAACTTATAAGAAGAACAATGGAAGAAAAGATAATTTTCCTCGCAAGAAATTGTATTAATCTCAATAATGAAAGTTGTGTATTGTTTACAATGTAGAAATGGTTTATATAATAGTAAAATAAACCTATCATAGTTAGAATATAATTCAAGAATAAAAATAAAATAAAATAAACCTATCCTAATTAGAATACGAAAAGTCTAGCCTATTCCATGCAAAAATCAACCAACTCTAAATTTACATCGTAGGCCGGCGTATTTATTAGTCTTCCTCCAAGTTGGTCTTCAAATTCTCTTCTTGAGTATTTTGACACTCCAACTCCAAAGTTTTGCTCAGTTGACCCTCGACCTCTATTAGATTAATTGTTTTAAATTCCTTCTCGTCTATTCCAATGTCTAAAATTGTCCCATCTTCCACTTGAACTTTATTCCATAACTTTTGTACAAGTCTCGCCATTGAAGCTTGGATTTGTTTTGCCCTTGATCGTGTAACTGGACCGTCCGGTACTTGAATCAAATTTTGGCCGCCATGATTCTCATCATCACCTCCCTCTTGAAAAGGATTCGTCCTCGAATCATCACCTGCATCATAAAGAGATAAATCAGAAACATTAAATGTAGCATGTACGTTATACTCACCTGGCAGATCAAGCTTGTAGGTGTTATCATTAATTTTCTCAATAATTTGGAATGGACTATCTCCACGAGGCTGCAGTTTAGATTTTCTTTGAGTACGGAACCGATCTTTTCTCAAGTGTAGCCATACCCAATCTCCTGGTTCAAAAATAACATGCTTTATCCATTTATAGGCTTGGATGGCATAGTTCTCATTCTTCTTTTCAATTTGAAGTCTAACTTTTTCATGAAGAAACTTTACCATTTCAGCCTTATGTTTACCATCTAAGCTCCCTCGTTCATTCACAGGTAAAGGAATCAAATCCATAGGAGCTAGTGGATTAAAACTATAAACAACTTCAAACAGAGAAAATTCAGTAGTAGCATGAACACTTCTATTATAAGCAAATTCAATAAAAGGTAGGCTCTCTTCCCAACTCTTTAAATTCTTTTTAATGATCGTGCGTAAAAGTTATGTTACTGTTCTGTTTACCACTTCAGTTGTCCATCAGTCTGTGAATGACAAGTTGTTGAAAACAAAATTTTAGTTCCTATCTTACCCCACAAGACTCTCCAAAACTGACTAAGAAACTTAACATCTCTATTTAATACTATACTCCTAGGGACCCCATGAAAGCGCATTATCTCTTTAAAGAATAGGTCAGCTAATGTAAGGTATTATCTGTTTTATGACAAGGAATAAAATGTGCCATTTTGCTAAACCTATCAACCACTATAAAAATTGAATCATGACCCTTCTTGGACTTAGGCAATCCTAAAACAAAATCCATTGAAATTTCAGTCCAAGGTTCACTAGGAATGGGTAATAGTGTGTACAGGCCTTGAGGTAAAACCTTAGATTTAGCTTTTTTACAAGTCACACATTTAGAACATATTCTTTCTACATCGCGTCTCATTTTTGGCCAAAAGAAAATGTTCTTGTAATATGTCTAAAGTTCTTCTCACCCCAAAATGTCTCATTAAACCTCCCTCATGGGCTTCTCTCACCAACAACTCTCGTATAGAACAAACGGGCACACAAAGTTTACTCTCTCGAAACAAAAACCCATCTTGCCTGTACAATTTATCAAAAGCCCCTTTTTCACAAGCACTTAATATATTTGCAAAGTCAGGATCTTTATCATATAATTCTTTAAGACATTCAAAACCCAACAACCTTGCATTCAAAGTAGTAATAAGTGCATACCTTCTTGGCAATGCATCAGCCACAATATTTTCCTTACCTTGTTTATACTTGATGACATATGGGAAGGTTTCAATGAACTCCATCCACTTGGCATGTCGTTTGCTCAACTTACCTTGTCTCTTCAAGTGTTTTAAGGACTCATGATCTGTGTGAATCACAAACTCCTTCGGCCACAACTAATGTTGCCATGTTTCCAATGATCTCACCAATGCATAGAGTTCTTTATCATATGTTGGATAATTTAGGACAACCCCATTGAGTTTTTCACTGAAATAGGCAATTGGTCTTCTTTCCTGCATTAAAATAGCTCCAATACCATCAATGAAGCATCGCACTCAATCTCAAAAGTTTTATTAAAATTAGGCAATGCTAAAACAGGTGCAGAACATAACCATATCTTTAATAGTATTAAAAGCAATTTCTTGATCTTCGCCCCATTTAAATCCAACAATTTTTTTCACAACCTCAATAAGTGGTGCAGCTAGTGTGCTAAAATCTTTAAAAAAACTAGGATAAAAACTAGCTAAACCATGAAAGCTCCTTACCTCGGTGATGCTTTTAGGAGTAGGCCACTCCTTGATAGCCTTGACTTTTTCCTCATCTACCTCAATACCTTTAGCACTAACTACATAGCCAACAAAAATAATCTTTTCCATGCAAAAATGACATTTATTAAGGTTGGCATACAATTTCTCCTCTCTCAAGACTACAAGCACGCATCTTAGATATTCAATATGATCCTCAAAAGTTTTACTATAAATTAAAATATCGTCAAAATAGACTACAACAAACTTGCCTATAAATGCACGCAAAACATGATTCATTAATCTCATAAAGGTGCTAGGTGCATTAGTAAGGCCAAAAGGCATAACCAACCATTCATATAAACCATATTTAGTCTTAAAGGTAGTTTTCTACTGATCACCTTCTTTCATTATTATTTGATGACATCCACTTCTCAAATCAATTTTACTAAAAATACAAGACCCATACGATTCATCTAACATATCATCTAACCTAGGTATAGGATGTCTATACTTTACCGTGATATTGTTGATAGCTCGACAGTCAACACACATCCTATATGTCCCATCTTTCTTAGGCACAAGTATCACGGGAACTGCACAAGGACTCATGCTTTCCCTACATATCCTTTGCTCATCAATTCCTCTACTTGCCTTTGAAGCTCCTTTGTTTCCTTAGGATTACTTCTATAGGCTGGCCTATTTGGAATGACAGCACCAGGAATAAAGTCAATCTGATTTTCAATGCCTCTAATGGCTGAAAGCCCACTTGGCATATCCTCGGGAAGGACATCTTCAAATTCCTGCAACAAAGAAGTAGCCAAATTGGGGAGGGATTTGTGAGATTCATCAAGGGCAATGAGTGACTCCTTGTATTCCAATAAAAGCATTTGTTGATTCTCTCCAATAGCTTTCTTAACCTCACCACTCTTTGCATAAAAACATGTTTTTTCTTGTCCTCTCTCTTTTCTCTCCTCTTGTTTTCATTCTCATTCTCAGTCTCACTTTTTTTTGAACTCTCCTTTTTGCCATCACTTTTATTTTCACTCTTGCTCACTTTTTCTTCTCTCATGTCTTTTCCCTCAACCTATCTTTTAAGTTTCATTTGATCTTTATAAACTTCACTTGGACTCAAATGTAAAAGTACAACAAGTTTTCCATCTTTTTGAAAGCTATACCAGTTTTTGTGCCTATCATGTATTGCTTTCTTATCATATTACCACAGTCTCCCCAACAAAATATGAGTAGCATGCATAGAAACAACATCACACAACACTTTATCATGATAGGTGCCTATATTAAAGCTGATGAGCACCTGCTTATTCACTTTTACTTCTCCACAATCACTCAATCAATGCAACTTGTGAGGGTTTGGATGCTTCAGTACTGGTAATCCCAACTTTTCCACAACACCTATGCTAGCTACATTGGTGCAACTTCCTCCATCTATGATGATGCTACAAGCCTTATCACCCATATTGCACCTAGTATGGAAAATATTCTCTCTTTGTTGCTCTGTGTCACTCACTTTAACCTGAGGATTAAGAGCTATCCTCGTGACTAATGATTTTGGTACACTAACAGCTCCTTCCACATACTCTTCTTTACTATCACTCTCCTCACTTTCCTACTTCTTGTCAACAACTCCCTCATCTTCGGAAAACCATTCACCACTGATTATAACCATCGTTCTCCTACTTGGACATTCAGATGCAAAATGTCCACGCCCCTTACACTTGAAACACTCAACGTCTCTACTTTTGTTAGATGTGGAATCAGTTTTGAGTCTTATTTTTATTAAACCCAACTTCTTTTCCCTTAGATGATTCAGCCCTCTCTTTTATAGCATTCCGATCATTCATCTCATTATTCCACTTTGGTTTCCAAGAAGAGCTAGTTCCTGAAGGATATTTATTTTGTCTCTTCCTTTTTAATTGTCATTCCACCTTTATAGCCTTATGTACCAACTCTTTCATATCTACATAATTTTGTAATTCCAAAAGATCAGCTATGTCCCTATTCAACCCACTCAAAAATTGTGTCATGGTGGCTTCCATATCCTCCTGAACGTTAGCCCTTATCATGGCTTTCTCTAACTCCTTGTGATAATCCTCTACACTTCTCCCCCTTTGAGTAAGAGTTTGCAACATTTGGTATAGACCCCGATAATAATGATTAGGCACAAACCTCTGTCTCATAATACTTTTTAACTCATCCCAAGTCTCTACACTCCTCTCTAGATTTCTTCTTCTACTAACTACCAATTGTTTCCACTAAACCAAGGCATAGTCAGTAAATTCTACAACTGCTAATTTTACCTTCTTTTCTTCAGAATAACTATGGCACTCAAAAATTAACTCTACCTTTTGCTTCCACTCTAAATAAGCCTCCAGTTCACTCTTACCCTGAAAAGATGGAATTTTCATTTTGATGCTTCCAATATTCCCATCTACTCCATCACGAACCCGACGATTTCTTCTATTTCCCCGATCTTCTTTATGCCTCTCAAGACCCCAGTTGTCTTCACTACCCCTATTACTATCCAAATGTTTCTCCTATTCATTCCTAGCCTCTCGCCTATTTCTCCCTCTATCATTATTAAGAGCCCTTTGTTAGGGTTCCTCCCTCCTGGTTTCAAGCCTTTCTACCCTTGCAACCACATCCCTAAGCAGCTCCATTAATTGATTATTTTCTCCTGCATTATCTGTAGCCATGGTGTGTGTGTGTGTAAGTGTCCTTTCAAAAATTTTCACTCGTGTATCTCTCAAACTAGGCTTTTACCCGATAATGTGTTCACCAACTCTTGCCTTTTTCCTCTCAATTTCTTTTGCCCAAGCTATTCAAAGAACGTAACTAACTAAACTTGAGAAGATTATTCTTTGTGATTCTTAATACAACCAATCAAGGAAAAAGGAAACAATTGAAGATGATGGAATAAGACTCAATAGTAAGTGGAATTTGTTTGCTTACTATTAACAATAGAAGAATAAAATATTAGAGTAAGGGGTTAAAAGAATGAATTACTCAAGAATAAGAAAATATGATCAAGGATTTTTGACCTTTTTTCCCCAAAACATATGCTGCCAAAGAATTATTATTTATTTATTTTTTTAAGGCTTTCACGTGACGGCAGAAAGCAAAACTTTAGAATTTTTTTTCTACCGAGACTTTCACGGCAAAAAGCGTTTTTTTCCTCCTTTGTTTAACTTATGGACAAGAAAGAAGATTTAAAGTTTTTTTTTTTTTTTTTTGATATAAAAGGATTAGAGGAACAAAGATTACGAAGAACGAAAACGACAAAGAAATTAAGAACAAGATAGATTACTCGATTTTAGAGCCAAGCTCTGATACCAACTGATGAGAACCACGTTAGAACGGCCCCAACGAAACCCACAACAGATTGATCCGTTACCCGAAAAAGCTAAAATATTGTAGGATTTAATCTTAGACCCGAACCTCACGACTTATGAACCTAGAGTATATTAAACTCTAAACTCAATAAGATGCGGAAGAAAGAACCCTTGATTGATTATCTCGAACACCCAAGAACGATTATCTCTTGAAGAGTTCGAAAAGTTCTAAGAAGAACAATGGAAGAAAAGATAATTTTCCTCACAAGAAATAGTATTAATCTCAATGTTGAAAGTTGTGTATTGTTTACAATGTAGAAGGGTTTTATATAATAGTAAAATAAACATATCCTAGTTAGAATATAATTTAGGAATAAAAATAAAATAAAATAAACATATCCTAATTAGAATACGAAAAGTCTAGCCTATTCCATGCAGAAATCAACCAATGCTAAATTTATATCGTAAGCCCGTATATTTATTAGCCTTCCTCTAAGTTGGTCTTCAAATTCTCTTCTTGAGTATTTTGACACTCCAACTCCAAAGTTCTGCTCAGTTCACCCTCGACCTCTAATAGATTAATTGTTTTAAATTCCTTCTCGTCCATTCCAATGTCTGAACTTGTCTCATCTTCCACTTGAACTTTATTTCATAACTTTTGTACAAGCCCCGTCATTGAAGCTTGGATTTGTTTTGCCGTTGATCGTGTAATTGGACCATCCGGTACTTAATTTAAATTTTGGCCGCCATGATTCTCATCAGGCGGCTTCAGATGAATCAAATCTAGATGACGTGAATTTCTACTTTGGAGGGTGTGGATTTATCATTTTTGAGTTAGGGCTAGGGTGCTTGATGATGACAGTAGTAAATATATGTGTTCTAATTGATTACAAATAGCAAATGATGGAAAAGACTATTATTATGAAGAATTATAATTAGATCATCAAAATATTTTGGCGTCATATATGTTCCTCATTATACAACAACCTATGCAGACCCTTCAATTAGTAATTCTAGGTAAGCATGAATAAGTGACATTCTCACGTACGTAGTACAATTTCATTGGGTCACGTCATGATGATCACATTGATATTTTTCAATCACATAATGAAATTATGTTGCACGTACAATATCACTTATGTTAAATTTTTATGTCTTTCTATACTTTTTAATTTGGAGTAAACCCTTCTCCATTTCACATAGTCCTATCGTTCTTTGTTTCACAAAACTTTCACCATTTGACTGACATAGATTGTGAAACCAAGAAGGTAGAAACACACCCAAATCACTCACAATGCCTCCTCAAGGTCCTCATGATTAGAATTAGCAATATTTTCCGCCATTTTTAGGGACACAATGAACGCACTAGTGATGAAGATGACAACCCAGATGTGGCAAGTATTTCTTCATGGACCGAGGAAAAGAGATGGATGAATTATCAGGTGGAAAGAGCCTAGCGGATATAGTATTTCATTAGTGTTAAGAAGAAATACGAACAAATCCCAAATTAATGATAATTAGTAAAATTATGCGAGAAGGACAATGAGAATCGAACACCATTTGAGACAACATATCCGAGTTGTATAAGTTGTCATATATCGCATACTTCCTCAAACTAGCTAGGCAAGTTCCAAGAAATGGCAAAGGAGATCAATTTGATAAAATTCAAACATTGTTCATATAATTAACTTGAATTCTGAGAGAAACAATTTCATACATCTAAAATTTAAGTAAACCTATATATTAATTGCATAGAAATTTATATAAGATGAAAGTATACATACCTCTTAAGAATTAAGATAAATATTCAAAAATATTATTGAAGATATTAGAAGAGCTCTCCAAGAGTATGATAACTACACTATCACATTTGCTACTCGACAAGCAAATACTATAGCGCATGAAGTGGCAAAGTATGCTAGAATTTTCCCTAATCCTTGTATTATGAATTCGGCACCCGAATGGCTTAATAGACAACTTTTTCTTGATGTATCGGGTGATCCAATTATTAATTAAAGTTAACCTATTTTCTCTTAAAAAAAAGAAAAAAGAAAGAGATAAATCTTCGAAAAAAATTCCAACTAGCTGCCCATCACTAGATAATGACAAGAAGTTGAAGGATAATCTAAACCCGTCACTATAAACGAAGGGTATTCTTCATATTTTCTTATTTTGTTACTAATTCCTAACAATTGAGTATTTCATATTTTTATTTAATTATTATCTATGTACGTAAAGGGATTGGAGCTTGCAAGACAAGTATGGCAATTTTGCCGCTTTATTGTCTCCATTTAAGATAAACTAGTTGAATACCCGTGCGTTGCACGGAATATAATAACTAGTAAAAAATGCTTGATAATTTAAAGAACTAAATAATTATAATTTTATTTTGTATTATTCACTCATATTCACATGTTATTAATAATTATAATTTTATTGTGTACAATTTTTCACTTAGCACAAAACTAACTAAATAGTTCATAGCCAAAAGGGGGCTGCCGGACCTGTGCTGCTGGAAGTGGTAGCACTTTTCTGCCATTTCCAACAGCACGGGATGGGGGGAGGGGGGAGTGGAGACTCCCCCTTTTGGTATGCCATTTCTGGTAGCCAAAAGCAACCCAGTGGCTGCCGGCCATTTCTTGGCTGCCATTTCCAGCAGCCAAAAGGTGGAGTCACCCCCTCCCCCACTTTTTTTTTTTTTTTTTTAAATTTTAAACATTAAAATATTTAGTTTTTTATATTTTACCATCATACCCCCAACTTAACGGAAGAAATAGACGATTTTCATCACTAGGACGTTAGATGTAATGCTCTTAAAAGGTTGAGGACGCCCAGAAAGAAAATCAAAAGTTGGGGACGTTAGGTGTAATTAACCATTAATTTTTCAACAAAATGATGGTTACACCCCTTAATTTTTTAATTTTTTAAAAAAGAATTTAAAAAATAAAAAAATAAAAAGAAAAACCTCAACCCCTCCCTTCCCAAGATTGGCCGCCGCCGGAACGCAGCTATTTCTGGCGGCCAAAAAGGAGGGTGAATCCCCCCATTGGTTGTCGGAAATGATAGAAAATGTTTCCGGCAACCAAAGTAGCATTTTGTTGCCTTTTTCCAGCTGTCATCCCCTCTCTTTTGGTCGCCAGACAAGGCAGCCTTGGATGCCATTTCTAACAACACAAAGGGAAAAGTGTCCCCCTCCCTATTGGTAGCACTTTAAAAAAATGGGGTGAATCTCGCCCCCCATTTGCTGCCTGAAATGGGAACCCTCTCCCTCTTGGTAAAGGGATGGTGGCAGTGGGCAGGTTGGGTGTTTTTTATTTTTTATTTTTAAATCTTTTTATAAAAATTAGAAAGTTAAGGGGTATAACGGTTATTTTGTTGAAAAATTAACGGAATAGTGGCCAAAAAGACCTATCGTACGAATTTATGAAAATCTGGGACTCAAGAGGTCAAAAAAAAAAAGATTAGGAACCCAGTCAATTCTTAACTCAAAGGTTGGAGACGATTTGTGAAATTAACACTTTTGAAAAACATTATACACAATTGTGATACTGTATCGAGTAGTCACTTAAAATAACAAATCAATTACAATCCAGTAAAAAATTTTCTAGCCAATAAAAGTAATTCGAAAGTGAAAAGTAGATGTTGACAAACTTGATATACTTACAAGTTCCTCAAAATAAAAATAAAAACCTTTCAAAATAATCTATATATTAATAATAAGATAAGTTTCCTGGCATTGTATAAAATCTTTTACGTTTTTTTTTGGGTTTCTTCTCTACTTTCTCTAATTTGGATAACTAAGAATCTATTTCACAGCTATTTTCTCTATTTATTTTATTATTCATTGTTTATATAATTAAGAATCCCTTTCAATAACAAGAGTTCTATATTACTTGAATTTATATCTTACTAATAGTTTAGATAATTAAGAATAATTAAGAAATCAAAACTCTATAATTTCTAGACTCTATATCTCATTAAGAGTTTAGATAATTGAGAATCCCTTTCAATTCTGACTATTTCTCATTATTTATAATTTAAAAATAAATATCAAAATTACTTTCTGAATTTATCAATCAATTTTTTAGTGGTTTTAATCTGGTTGTAATTTTTCATTATTTATAATTAAAAAATAATTATTTAAATAGTTTAAATATCTGCATTTTATAACTTATTCTGATTCTATTTCTCACTATTTATAATTTAAAGACAATTATTAAAATAATTTTCCGGATTTATCAATCAATTTTTTGGTTATCTTGTGCATTAGGTGTCAACTATATGAAGGCAATTTCATAGATTTATATCTTATTAACAGTTTAGATAATTAAGAATAATTAAGAAATTAGAACTCTATATTTTCAGGACTCTATATCTCATTAAGAGTTTAGATAATTAAGAATCCCTTTGAATAATTAAGAGTTTTATACTACTCGAATTTATATCTCATTAAGAGTTTAGATAAGTAATAATCCCTTTCAAGAATTATAAGTTTTATTCTAATTGCAATTTCTTATTATTTAAAATTAACTTAAATATACATGCATTTTATCATTTATTCTGACTATTTTTCATTATTTATAATTTAAAAATAAATATTAAAATTACTTTCTGAATTTATCAATCAATTTTTCGGTGAGTTTGTTCTAATTGTAATTTTTCATTATTTATAACTAAAAAATAATTATTTAATTAGCTTAAATATCTGCATTTTATAATTTATTCTAATTCTATTTCTCATTATTTATAATTTAAAGATAATTATCAAAATAACTTTTTGGATTTATCAATCAATTTTTCGTTTATCAACTATAGAAAATAAGTACTTCAATAAATGAATAATGATATTTGCATTCATTTTGGTTGTTCTTCTTCCCACCAGAACTAAACATCAACATAATAAAATTTGGACCCCCCAAAAAGAGCTAATTATTATTTCAAATCCAAAAAAAGTTGATTTATATGATTAAAACTCCCCTAATTTGTGAATTTTCTTTACTTAACACACGTAAACTCTTCATCTTATCTCTTCAATGTAGTATATATAGGCCATTATGGTGTTGTTTTTCTGCACAATAGAATTGTAAAAAAACTTTTATTTGCCCTTTACTACTCTGTCAGGATTTCTCCTTTGATTCATGGCTACCTTTTCAAACTATTATTATGTCTTCTAAATTAGGGCACCTTAAAGAAATGAATGACGAGCTCAGTAAGAAGGCTACGTTTTCTTGCTTTTGTTGTTATGTCGTTTTATTTATTTGCTTTAAGTATCGCCTTTATATTTCTTGCACTTTGCCGAGTTTATTTAGTACATTGGCTATGCCAAATATACATGCATGGGAACTTATCTACACTGTTTGGTCGTTGGTATAATTTTCTTTGTGTAGTTGTTTTGGATATTATATCTTTTTCTATTCCCTTAACCTATTATCTTTTTTTTACCCAACTATTTTCTTACATATTATTATGTCTCTATTTTATTTACCTATTTTTTAAATTTATTTTTCTTGCTTTCTTACAGGTGTTTACTAACTTTTGATAATTAATGACAAATGTAATTGTTAATTATCTTGGTTATTCTTTAATATTGTTTCTTCAGATGAATATTGTATACTAACTTCTATATTAACTTGATTCCTTGTTCCTATAGTGTCTAATGTTATTATGTATTTTTTTTACATTTTTAAATTGATTTTTATCCAAATAATTTCTAATAGTATTTTCTTAATGTTTTAATTTATACATTCTGTTATTATCTCGTATAACGCACGGGTGAAAAATCTAGTAACAACAACAATAATAACAATAACAAAGTTTTATCCCAAAAAAGGGTTGGGGTGGGGGTATAAGCATTTGAAACCCGTCATGACATTCCATAAAGGTTAAAAATATACCACTGGATATTATTGGTCTATCACAATTTTTTTTTTGGGTCAAATGTTTGGACTGCGAAAATTATGGGCCCTAGGCTACCTACTCACAGGACTCATATCAAGTACGGCCTCGCTGTACTATGTTTTAGTTTCTAAAGTTGCCGCTGAAATTAATTAAACTGAATAATATTCATTGTCTTTTTTAGAATTTTTCTAAGGAGATGCAACATCTCCACTTATGGAGTGGCAACTGTCACGTGCCCTTTTATTATTGGGGACATCTTGATTCTCCAATAACAGGAGGCACGTGGCAGCTGTCACTCCGTAAGTGGAGATGTTGCCTCTCTATAGCCGGACTCGTGTTTTTTATTACGAATTATTTTCCACCCACATTTTTGTTCTATTTTCCATGAAAATATTTTCCATCTTGTGTCAAAAAGTGGAGATTTCCCTTGAAATCAAGGAAAATAAATTTCCATTGAGGAGATGGGAAAATATTTTTCATGGAAAATAAATTATAATTGCTTCTGATCCCCCCTCTAATCCAATGCACCCTTAGTAATTTTTTTTTTTTGGGCACATTATCCAGAGGCGCTTCTTCTGACTATTAGGGAATTCTAAAAATTGCACAAAATGAAGAATTGCAAAATGCTTGAGATAAATATATAATTGGAAGTTAAAATAAAATTTTTGTAGGATACTGTTAATTTCATTTAGATGGAATTGGAAGTGAAAATAAAATTTTTGTAGGACGTAGATGGAATTGTGCTCACTGGCTAAATAATTTCACATTACTTGTATCCTTCTGCCACGTGATCGTTAGCCTTCACATTTTTTCTCATTTTTTTCTTGAATTAAGAGTAAGAATGAGTAGAGTTGAATAGTGGAGATAGTTGTAGTACAATGGTCCCATCAAATAAAATATGTAGATGTTCAAGTTCCATTCAAATGACCAAATTCAAGGGCTCAATCCTATTGTGTCGACCAATGAGAATGGTAAGGCTTAAATTTGTGTTCAAGTTGTACAAGGCGAGACATTTCACTCACCGTGAAGGATATTTAGACGGCAAAAATTTTATTTTACTTGCTGTTTTTCATTTTTGTCATTTTTAAGTTTTCTCTTTTCTTTGCAGTTTTTGCAGGGAGGCAACCTTGGTGAAGTTTTGATATGAAATGAAATTTGATGCTAAGGTGGGTTTTATGAAGTTTAATAGCTTTTGTTATTATATGAAATGAAATTTGATGCTAAGGTAGGTTTTATAAAGTTTAATAGCTTTTGGTAGTTTTTAAAAGAATGAGTCTGGTACACTGCCGGATTTGAAATTTTAGGGCCTTTTGAATTGTAATAAATTGATCTCGTACCGTATTATAAGTCCAATTTTTATTATATTCCTTTCCATAATAATAAATTAGCAATCAAAAATGAAAACTATAACATTTTTAACTATGTTATACGCACATGTAGTTTTATATGAAAAAATTTCAAAAAACTGGCAAAGTATTATACTGAGACAAAATAATACGCATGAAAGTTATGAGTATTTTAAAAGATGATAACGAATTCGTTAGAGACAGCAAGGGATGTAAAAACTTTTACAAGACATTCTTTTTCAAGTAGATGATATATTCATCGATTTTGTATAATATATTAAGTAACTTTTGTGGAATTGTTTGACAATTATACTTCAATAGATTACTTTAGGCGTTTACCATTTTTCAAAAAACTATATATAAAATTGTAAAAATAATATAAAACTATTCATCGATTTTGTATAATATATTAACTAACTTTTGTGGTTTTATATATACATGTGGCGTGTATCGATACACACAACATGGTTGTGATTTTCCATGTAGCTTGGCTTTATACAAGCTACATTGTTATGTGACATCATATGTTATGATATCATACGGTGTCATAACATATGATGTTATATTAGAACTCAAAGTAAGTTTAATAACTTGATTTAGTAACGAGTTCCTCCAAATGAAAATAAAAACCTTTCTAAATAATAATAATAACAACAATAACTACTACTATAACAAAGGCCGTGATTAAGGATTGGAAACCATAACAATGACATTCCATAAAGAAGGTTAAAAATATATCACTAGACGTCATTTGTCTATCACATTTTTCTGGGTCAAATTTCTGTCCCCGAAAATTATGGCTCAACCGACTTACAAGACTCATGACAGATACGTCTTTGCAAGTACTTCCATAAAGATGAGCAAAGTGTGGTATTTGTCTATCACAATTATGGACAAATTTCAGGGCCCCAAAATTAACTCATTTCAGGTGCTGCTTTGCTAGTACCATATTCTGAAGTTTGCTAGTACCATGTTCTCTGAAGTTGCCACCGAAGTTAACGGTCTGGCTATGGAAACAAAGTCGGGTTTTTTACGGACCTTGATTTTCAATCACAGACTAACATATCACCTGATACACACTACATGATAACATCTCATTGGAAACAGGGTTCCATAAGGAACTCGGCTCTAGTTCCTTAGAAATTTCCCTGAAGTTAATCCTGCTAAAAAACAGTTATCAATTATTATTATTAATTTTTTTTTTTGGGTGATATCTTGATGATACTTGTGCAATGTACGAATATACTGCATTATCCCGGGCCACTAGTTCCGACTGATTGCGTAATAATTTAAAAAATTGCACAAAATGGAGAATTGCAGCCTACTTGAGATAAATATATAATTGGAAGTGAAAATAAAATCTTTGTCGAATACATTTAGCCTTTATATAGCTACTTTTTCATCTGTGCATTGCACGACCAAATTTTAGTATAACAAAATATAACGTAATGTCGTTTGATTATTGCTTTAACTAGCGATTTATTATTAATTTATAAATTCATAAACACATAAGTTCATTAGGTCACCGATTTGACTGTCAGGTCGTTAGTTTAACTAGTAGGTTACATTTAATTTATAAATTTAAATGAAAAAACTTTGTAGGAAAATAAATAACAGAAATTATAAAAATCATGTAATTTATTTTTAACATATAGAACATTTTAACATGGTGGCATGTTGGAGGTAGAAGGTCACAATTTTAAACTTTATGCGGCTTAAATTTTTCAAAAAAATTGGCGTAGTTTTCACTATAGGTTCCCAACTTTTAAACTTTGTATCAATTTTATATCCGTTCTTTTTTTTTGTCTCACCACATCCTCAACCTTTCATTTGTTATCGTATTATATCTCTAACGTCATTTTTCATCCCCAACCTTTCAATTTTCACTATTAACCACTATCAAAATTACTATTATATAAGTAACTCTTTGTTTTCACTGTAGGTCCCAAACCTTTCAGTTTTTATAAAATTTTATCCCTATCATTTTTTAGGCCCACAGGAGCCCAAACCTTTCATTTTTTGTCGTGTTATACCCCCATTAACACTTTTCATACCTAATATTTTAATTTTTAATGTTAAAATCTACGAAAATAATCATTATACCATTAATTATTTAAATAAAAAATAAAGAACAATACAAAATAAGAAGTCCACCCACTTTAATCCACTCCAACACAACCCAATGATGACAGTTGGAAATAATAATAATAAAAAAAAACTCAATTTATAATGGTCTCAATGGATATCAAATCCGCGTAAAAACAAATTATCGATTTAAGTATTAGCGTGATAACGATTCGAATTCGATTTCTTGATTTACCACCAAATCACGTGGCGGATATGGATTTGGTAGATCCATCCAAAAAATTTTGATTTTTGATTTATAAAAAATAAACATAATCGTAATACTTTAATTCTAGGAACTTATTTGATGTTTTTTATTTGTTAAAATGTGGAGAATTTATAATGAGGAGAGAGGTAGAATGTGTATTGAAAATGTAAAAAGATTTAAAAATATATGGTTGTAATAGAATAGTTATCAAATTAAATGTTAAATCAGTGGTAGGTAAAATTATAAATTGATAAAAATAAAGATCATCAAATAAGCTCTTAATTTATTGTCTCTCTTTGTGATATTTACCCTAATTTGTCCCTTGGTTTATTATTCGAGTTAACCCCATTGGATTCTCCAATTGTGGATGTACAAAAAATTAGAATTAGAGTATTAAGGTTCGGTTTCATTTTTGTAAATTGAAAATGATTTTTTTAATCCACCTTGATCGATATTCGCTACGTGATATGTGATGAATCAGAAAACCCAATCCGATCTGTTAGACTGACTCTTGGATCGGAAACTTATTTTTACGCAGATTAGGTATCCATCAAATTTGGTATAGATCGAGTTTTTTTTTTTTTTTTATCACTATGGGCTAGAATAGGTGGAGTTCTTATTTTATTTTGTTCTTTATATTTTATTTTTATGTAAATCATTAAGAGTATAATGATAATTTTAATAGGAATTAACATTAGTAATTGAAAGGTTGGGGACAGAAGGTGTTATTAGGGGCATAACGTGACAATAAATGAAATGTTAAGGGTCTTATATGCCCAAAAAAGATGGGGATAAAATTATATAAAAATTGAAAGGATGGGGACCTAGGTGAAAATAAAGAATTAATGGTATAATAGTCCAATTGATAGGAGTTAATTAGTGGCAGAGTCAGGAGCCAATAAAGGGGTGAGCCGGAGAGGTCAACCATATACTACATATGGCTAAACCATTCATATATAATTTTTTTTATAAGGCAAATTTTTTTCCCCATTTTAGGGAGGCCAGGCCCACCATGGCACCCTTGCTTCTACGAATATGGTTAATAGTAAAAATTGAAAGGTTGGGGATGAAAATTGACGTTGAGGACATAATACAATAATAAATGAATGCTTTGGGGGTCTAATAGGTCTAAAAAAAGAATAAAGATAAAATTGATATAAAATTGAAAAGTTGGGGACCTAGAGTGAAAATCACCAGAAAAATTTTGTCAAACTTTGTGCTTGAACTCTGGTCCAAAGTCCGAACCTGCGGGCTATATGAGTCTTTAACCGGGGCCATGGTGACCTAGTTCAATCATGTCACCCCCACCCGGGCCGGCCCACAAACCAGTTCCCTGAGTTTCCGAGCCGAATTTTAAAATAATGCACGGGTGGGCAACCGATTGTAATCGATTCCAGTATGAGAAAAGAAAAAAAGATAAATAAAAAAATGATAATGAAATTAGTGCGAGGTTATAAGAGAAAAAAGGAAAAAAAATAAAAGTAAAATGATAAAAGGATGAATAAGGAAAAAAGAAAAAAATTGATAATAAAATAAGTGGGTTGTTATAGGAAAAATAGAAAAAAGTAAATTAAAAGAAAAAGGAAAAAAAAATTAGAGGGCGGTTACAAAGTAGAAAAAGGTTAGTGGGTGGTTATGTAATGTAATAGCAAAAAAGAGAAAAAGGGATGAATCAAAAAATTTATAAGGAAAAAAAAAAGAAAAAATTAAATAAATAAAGGATTCTGAAACCTTGTTTATGTCGGAAAAAGATTCTAGAATCTTAGTTACTTTTCTATATATAAAGATAAAGATAAAGATTTCATTGAAAAATTATAAGAGATATGAAAATGGGACATGAATAAGTAACATTGTATATGTGGCATATTTTATTGGATAATGAAAAAGTAATGATGTCATCTTCACCCAATGAATGTGTGTCATATGAGAATGTCACTTTTACATGTCTCCTTGGAATTATTCAATTTCATTCGCGTGCTTGTGGACGGATTGTGTTTTCTGACTAAACAATTTCACATTAGTTCTATCCTTTTGACACGCACTGATTGGCCTTCACATTTTTTTTTTTTTTTTTGTTGAAGTAGAATGGTGGAAATTTGTGCAATCAATATTGATTTTCCCCTTAAATTCATATGTGAATGTAATTTGTCTCACCAAATTCAAATTTGAAATAGAATGAGAAAAAACAATGTTGGTTAAGATAGGATGGTGAAAAAAAATGACAACTAGACTGAAAATCGATAAATACACACATGAAAAAGATATTGGGAAATTAATCAATTTTTTCTCACAATGATTCATACAGAAACAAAAATAAAAAGGAGCACAAAAGAGAGAAAAACATCAAATTATACGGCTCGGTAAACCACCGACAACCACAAGAAAAGACCCTTTATTGATTAAAAAAAAAAAAAACCTTACAATCATACATTTTCTTTATCCTACCACTCTCTTCGTATACAAATCTAAAGCGCTCAATGTATACCGTAATTGACTTGCATACAACTCCTCTTTCTCTCTAGCTTTCTTCTGATCTCTCTCTAAAACCAAAAACAAATCATCAAACATACATATAGCTGCAGTTTTTCCTTGCCGTGACCTCTCTCAATTTTTCTCAATTTTCCTATTTGGCACGTTAAGTACCGCTTGCCGTGATCTCCTTTCAATTCGGCCGCACGACTTTCTCAATTCTTTGGCACACCGAATTCTCTCTTGACTCACGACTCTTTGGCACCCACAACTTCTGTTTTTGACACACGAATAGAGGAATGGAAGACGTGTGTTTATAATAAACAATCTTCCATGAAGCCTAATTAATTAACTTTTCTTAATTTCTTCATCCGTTTTGTTCTTTTTTTTTTCTAAATTGCAAGACTTTAATTAATAAGGCATATTTATTTCACAAGTCCTTTATTTTTGACAATTAATTTTGAGTCAATTCCCAACAAAAAGATGAAGGCAAGCTAGTAAGAAGGGAATGGATTAGAAGTGAAGCTTTCTAGCTAGGATGGAGCTCCGACTGGTCCAGCCACGTGTGATGACAGTCGTTTGTGCTTCTAATAATTAAAGAGTTAGGGTTTTGAGCTATTGTCAAAGAAATCTATCTACCAATATATGCTTTTTTTTTTTTTTTGGGGTTGGGTGGGGGGAACTAAAGTTGGTGGTGTTGCCAACCGGGGATTCAAAAATGTATAAACATGAACCGGAATATGTCCATCATTTCTTTGAACTTATTGTGAGTTTAAATTTTTCTTTTTTTATTGTACAATTGAAAGAACTTTAGAGAGGGGTACGAACTCGAACTCAGGATTTTGTCTTGATAAGAGATGCTTTTGCCCCTTTTACTATGAGTCTTGGTCTAATTTTAGAAAAACTAAATTGTTGGATTTTAGATTTTTTTTTAATTATTACAAAGTAAGATAAGAATAGAAATAATCTTCTTGACATTTTGTTTTCTTAACCATTATAGAGGGATTGAAGAGGAGGAAACCTATTCGAATGCCATTAGACTACATGAGTCTTAGATGACAAGTTGTGATAATCACTTTGTAGCTTTAAGTAAATTTCTTAAATCGATAGGAAAGGAAACTTGCAAAAAGTTAAAATGATATGCTCCAACTTTCTGTAGCGCTATATAGCATGACTACCATGGAACAGATAAGATGCAAAATTGTAAGAGCTTCTCCAATGGAAATAGTGGAGGTGAAGGTCGTAGAGGAGAGAGATAGTGAGGAGATAATTATTTAAATTGAATATGTGAGTGAAAATGGGTGTAGGAAAAAAAACAGGAAAAGTGAAAAAGGAGAGAGATAGATAAAAATTCAAAAATAATGATAAAATTGTAGTAGAGAAGGTGGAGATGAAAGTGTGGTTTTGGACCTTGGGATTGACATGAGGAAGAAAAAGTAAGGAAAAATTTGTGTAAAATAAGTGAAAAGTGATTAAAAGAAAATGGAATCATGTGGGATTCATTAAATTTTATTGTGTCTTCCTCTTTCTTGATGACCTTCACGCAAACACCATGGCCATTGGAGATGGAGTGGTCTTGGCTTTTGAGTGGTGAAGAGGAGAGAGATAGAAAGAAGATGATTATTTTAATTGAATGTTGGTATGTAAAGAGGCGTAGAAAAAAAGAGTGGGAAAGGTGAAAAAGAGGAGAGAGATAGATAGATAGAAATTCAAAAATAATAATAAAATAGTAGTAGTGAAGTCTTGAATGAGAGTCCAAATATAGACCTTACACGGGATACGAGGGAGGAAAAGTGAGGAAAAAATAGTATAAATGAGAGAAAAATGATTAAAAGAAAAAAGAAATTAAAAGAAAAAAGGAAACACATGGGACAGTTCAAATTTTGTGTGTGTCTCTCACTTCTTGGACATTCAACGTGGACATTGAGCTTTGAAGATGCTCTAACTTGACAACTGAATTGAATAAATTTATTCCCATAGCATATACTGCTACATCTGTCCCATAAAAATGATTTCATATAATTTTCCACATAGTTTAAGAAAATCCAATTAATGCTCTTAGAAAAGTGAAATTTATGAATATTTTTCTACATCTTCATTTAATTATTAATCAATTTTATTAATTCTTATTTGTTAATATCAATACACATTATGCAGCGGCACATAAGAAAAGTAAAAAACTAATAACTAATAAAATGGACAATAATTTAGGACAAACAAAAAAAGAAATTGAAACTATTTTTATGCGACCGAGAGAGTAGGTAATAATTTTTGCCAACAAATTTATCTTCACGGACATTATAGTGGGTCAAACCATCCACTAGATGCGCTGGTCATAAGTCCATAACTACCGTTGGTGGCTGGTTAGTTGCAGAACCGGCCCTGAGGTAAGTGACTAAAGCGGTCGCTTAGGGTCTCCAGCTAGAACGCTTCGAAAAGTTTATAGTCGAGTTTTTTGAAATATATGTCCAAAACATAGAATAAAAATAATAAGTATACAATTTTATCATAAATTTCTTAGCTGTCTAGTGGTAAAGTTATACATTTTAGTCTCCATATTTAATTATAGGTCAAATGTTCAAATATTTATATCTACAAATTTGATTTTATTTTTTAAGGGGCCAATTTAAATTTTTATTTTTTTGTGTTTAATAATAGTTAAAATTATTGTAATTTTTATTAAATTTCAAATACCAAATATTAAATTTGTAGTATAAATTTATATAAGAATATGGCATTTATAATGTTTTAGTATGAAAATCTTCAAGCACCTCTTGGAGATGCTGTTACAGCACCTCTTACCACATGTGGCATGCACTGATGGACACCAGGTGTATTTCAAATCTATATGGCGTGCATCAATGCAGCCACATGAGGTAAGAGGTACTGTAACAGCACTTCCAGGAAGTACTTGAACATTACCGTGTTTTAGTAATGTATATGTACTTTTTAAATGATAAAATATAATCAAATGTCTTAAAAATTGGCAAATATTAAAGCCTATTAAAATAAAAATTTCTTTGAATATTATTAAAACGGTTAAAATCGTATTTAATATGAAATTTTTTTAAAAAAGACCCCATTTAAATTTTGCATAGGGCCTGAAATCAATGGACCGGCCTGGCCAGTTGCTACTTATAGTTATGAGTCATTTGCTAAACCAAAAAGCAAATAAACTGATTAAAAACTATGTTCGTCCCAATCTAACACTTCATTTCATGGCTGATACTAATCCAGTTTAACTAATAACTACCGGGTGAGGAGTTTGTGGACTCTCTGTCACTACCCATCACAAGAAGTTGAAGAATAATATATTAACCATATGCTGTCCATGCAATCAATTTTCAGTTTTGCGTCAGCGTCTCTTCAAAATTCATCATTCCTTGCCGTGAATATGTGCTTATCCACTACTTAATTTCAGTAGCTTTGAAAGTTAATTGGGTTGAAGAATAATACATTAACCATCTGCTGTCCATGCAATCAATTTTCAGTTTTGGATCTAGTCAGAACTCATCATTCCTTGCTGTGATTATGTGCTTATCCACTAACTTTCAGCGGCTTTAAAAGTTAATTGGGACTTAGAACTACTGGACCAGCTCGTTTTATTAATGGCCACCTCATTAACTCGTTAACAATTCGCTCTTTTCCTTCTGCGAACAATTAGCAGTTAATCTGATCACTAATATTATTGCATCATTAAAAAAGACAAAAATGTTTTTTTTTTATTCCATTTATTTGATCCTTTCACTACAACAACATTTCTACGTGCTATGTATAAATACACGGACATTCACCATCTTAGGTATAACACTTACAGAACAATGGCTTATAATAACTTGAAGTGCTTCACAATATTGTGTCAAGTTGTTTGTGGAACCTTTGTTCCCCATTTGTAAAAATCAAAACAAATAAAAGTTCAATTAACTAATATGTTATAACATCCCACAAAATCTTAAAAACAAATTAAGCAATGTAGTCTTTATTTTGATAATGATGGGGAAATTTCTTGAATCTACATTAATTATATCATAAGATTAAATGACCATGCATTACTCAAATGAATGTCAAGAAAGTGATTATTGGCAATATGATTGTTACTTTGACGATGAGTGAATAAATACTTGAGTTTGCATCGACTATGTCATATGGTTCACGATGATTGAATAACGACTCAAATTACATTAATTCTGTCATATAGTTAAAAGATCATTGCTCAAATGACACTAAAGAAAATGCACGATTGGCAACGGAAATTTCCATTGCTAAACGGGTCAATCTATGGCTAATAAGTTGTTAGTAACGGTAACATTCTGATGCTAAATCTCTCTCTAATTCCATAGTGGTTAATTTAGCCACATATTTAGTTTTCCATTACCCAATTAGTAACAGAGAATGTCGTTACTAAATAGCGACAATCCTACTTGCGTTGCTAAACTTGGTCTAATTAGCAACATGTTAAGTCAATACTAAATTACCAACGGATAAAAGCATTACTAATTAGCAACATACTTTTGTTACTAATTTTCTTACTAATCGTGAACTATAATTTGAAAAGAAAATAAAAATATTTTTGTTTAACCCAACTCAACCCATGATGACACTACCTGACCCACCAACACAACCCGTGATAATTAATTCTCCCTAATGCTCCTGTTAGGATTCAAACTCGAGTTTTGGATGTTGGGGAATAAAGTCCCAACCACGCTATTGTATATATTTGTTAATATATTGCCCCATAATTTATATAAAGTATGTTATAGTAATTTTGTCAATTTAAAAATATCGAATTTTCCTTTTCAATCATTGGGGTATTTTTATTAATTAGACTTTTGTTATATATTATTTCATATATGTCATATATTTTAGTACATAGATTTATATAAAGACAATTATACGGTCCCTTCAAAAAATCCCGATTTCAAATCAATGTGGTGTCCATCTGTACATGCTTTTTTGAGAGGAAAAATTTTTAACAAAAGTTTTATAAATTTTTTGAAAATTCTAAGTGAAACAATTATGAAGTTTTTCGTTCCTCAAGAAATTAGTAACAGAAAGGTCCGTTACGAATAACAACGGTCAATGATCGTTACAAATAGCAACTGATTAGAAATAGATTATTACCAACCGACTTTGTTCCATTGCTGATTCCGTTGGTAACTGTAAATATACATTTAAAAAATATGAAAAAGAATATTTGTTATTAAGTTGTTGGTAATCCGTTGCTGAGAGTAACAAATTGTTTCTGTTACTATTCAGTAATAGATTGATAATGAAAACTAGCAACAGAAATGATTTCGTTACTAATTCTGTGACTATGTGCTATCTATTACTAATACGTTACTATTCTGTTACTAACAGTAACAAATTTTTTCTGTTACTATTTAGTAATGGATTGGTAACAAAAAAGTAGCAACAAAACGATTCTATTATTAATTCCGTGGCTATACGCGCTCTGTTACTATTTTGTTGCTAATAGTAATGGAATTGGTTTTGTTTCTAAGATTTTATCACTAATAGCACATTTTCTTGTAGTGTGATGCCTTGAATGAAAATCTAGTATTAGATTAGTATAACTCAAAAACATAATAACCTAATTTAGAATCACATTAAGTATGGCGACTCCATAGACAATAAATAAATGAATCTATAAGGAGACACTTGGACACTTAGGAAATATTCACATGGAGAAAAACTAAGGAACACTTGGATGCCTTATTGGCAAAAAGACTCTTTAAACTTCCAATTGGATTCAATTCTATTGGTCAATCCCAACAAAAGATCTTTGCCCTCATTCCTATTGGCTACTTCCAAAAATATCTAATGCCATTTGTCTTACTTGATTCCCATTGGAAGATCTCATGATTTTCAAATATAAAATTTGTCCAAAAAGGGAAAGGGTAATAGAAAACCATGCAAAACTCACAAAAACATCTCATTTCATTGGAAAAAAAGGCCCCCTTTCCACATATAAGGATAATTTAACTTAAAAACACCACATCGATTGAGGAATATCAAGGTTTTGGAGGTAATTTCCACTTAGAATCGTTCAAGCAATCTTTAGGAAATCAAGAGGTGAGTAACTAATGCGTTGATTCCCTTTCTAGCATTCATGAAGATTTCGTAAGATGGTTATGTATTTTGATTGAAGTTTCCATGAGATGAAGATGGATCTTGATGCGCATTGTTATTGTGTAAAAAGAAAGAATTGATTTCTTACATTTGGATCACTAATTAGTGTTCTACCCGTCTTGTCTTTACTTTGCTTTGTTTTGTTGCCATACTAGGAGACATCTAATGATATCGAGATGTGCGACGATTAGTATGGTATTTGCTTTGCTCTTTGTTTAAAATTCTGGTAAGGATCAACTGGGATTTGAATGTGGATCCACTTAATGTACATGACCATGATTGAATTATATTATGGGTAATAGTTTAACTAGTGATAAGGCCCTCTTATTTATCCAAAGGTTTTGTGTATCCCATGATTTTTTGAACTTGTGATTAAAAGGAATATATCTCAAGGGAAAGGTGAATCAAAAGATTTTGTTACTCACTGAGTACTTTGTACTCACTCCCCTTTCTTCAAATTTTGTAGATGATTGAAAGTATGATATTTGAAAAGCAAGTCATGAGTTGGAGCATGCTCGTTGATGGAAGTAGAGGTTGGCATATAGTGGGAAACTGAACTTTGGAGCTCATTATCTTTTGTGCCGATAAGTAATGTATGCCCACATTTGTGTGTGATAGATTTATGACGGACCATCCTATTCTTTCTCTTAAAATGGCATAAGCAAGAAACGAGAAAGAGACTAACTAAAGATGAATATATGAATTTCTTTTAATATGTATAAGCATATATGAATGAAACATGTATAAACAACTAAGCACATAGACAAATAGTATACATGTATATCTATGATTTATAATCTCAAAAATAAGATGAATGTGTAATGCTTGGAAGTGAGGGTTTCCAACACTATTGCTGATGCTAATCCAGTTTAACCACCAGGTGGGGAGTTTGTGGACTCTCTCTCCCTCAATCAAGCTACATGTCACTGATACTAATCCCTATTTAATTTTTTATTTTTATTTTTATTTTGAGGGTTGATACTAATCTCCATTGAAATTGCCTTGGCGTCATTAGCAATATTAATCTTCAAATTTGACAGGTTTGGAGGTCAATAGATGCAATTCTCTTTGTTGACTCAATTCTCTTTGGTGGTCAACAGATGCAACTGGGTTTGGAGACCCTCCATGTGCTGCCGGAAATGACAGCAAAGTGCTGCCATTTCCAACAGCACAGGGGGGAGACTTCCCCCCTTTTTTGGCTAGAAATAGAAGCCCAGATGCCTACCATATCCGGCCAAAAACTGGGGGGTCCCCTCTAATGGCAGCCACAAAAATTGGGGGGTCCTCATTAATGGCAGCCAAAAAAGAAGGGGAGAGTCGGGGGGACTCTCCCCCCTTTTTTGGCCGGAAATGGCAGCCATTTCTGGCCAAAAAGGGGGGGGGAGTCTCCTCCCCTGTGGCTGCCGAAAATGGCAGCAAAGTGCTGCCATTTCCGGCAGTACATGGAGGGGTATTCCCCCTCTTTTTTTTTTAAACATTAAAATATTCAATTTTTAGTTATTTTACAATAATACCCCTGACCTGAACAGTGGAAATGGATGAAAAATGTTAGAGGGACCTTAGGTGTAATATTATTGAAAGGTTAGGGGAGATCCACAATTAAAATTAAAGGTTGGAGATGTAATCTCAACAAACCTGAAAGGTTGGAGATGCTAGTTGTAAATTACCCTTACATTAAAAATTGAAAACCAGAACTAACAGAGATTAGCTTGAACCTGGTGGATGATTTATTTCTAGCTTACTTAATTCCCTCTTCTTGATCATGGGGCAATATCCTATCAGATTCCTCAATCCCGGTGATCGTCTTCTCTCGTCTCTCCATCTCAGAATTCCTTCTTAATATGCAGCAAAATCACCTTCAAGAATACGACACACTAAAATAAGGAAAAACATGTCGAGAAATTAATGCTGCAATTCTTAAAAGAAGATGATAGTATGGAGTCGGAGGAAGAAGTCATAGGGTTGTTCACAGATTCTTCACTCTCCTCCCTGGCAGTCGTTGGAAGAGTAATGATAAACTTCTATATTAGTTCAACAATTCATTTACTAATTGTGTATTAACAAGAAGGATAAAATTGGTGAAAGTATAACATTACCCTCGTTGGAAATAGTTAAGTCAACGGTAGAGTTTGACAAGCCATGAACAAACGAAAATCCACATCGAAACTGAAGAAATCGAAACTGAGAGTGAAGATGAAGATGCTAATTAAGGAAAAAAAAATTGCTGAAGACGTGAATTGGAGATCGATAAGGAACTATGGTACGTGAATTTTTAGGGATTCTACTGGATCGTGTATGAAGGAATTCTATATATCTGGATTTACGTTGACGGGTTTAACTGGATTTTTTTTTTTTTTTGGACAAAATCTCACCAACGCCTAAACCAATAAGAAATAGAAACCGTGATATTAAAACCAACCCAATCCGTTCTTTTCCAGGAACCAAGGGTTGGTTTTTGAAAAATTTGCCCACCTAGTCTTATCACTTAAGTTATCACCTTTAGTCTAATAACACAATTTTTTAGTTCACTTAGATGTCAAAATAAATATTTTAATAGGAATTTTAGATTACATAAGAGCTGGTTACCAGATTAGCTAATTTGTTAGAACCCAAGACATCATAGTTTTACACATATATCCCTTTAGAGTAAAGAAATAATTAAGTTAATAGCCCCGTAACCTCAGGAGAATGGGTCTTGCAGTTTCAGAAGCTTAAATATATATCAGTCAACAAAAAAGGAGAAAAGAAATGCAATCAATTGAAAAGCTAAGGGCCTGTTCTGTTTATATTTTTTGAATTCATTTTGGGTGTAGTCTTTGAAGAGTAAATATTAAGTAAAAGAAGGATTTCATTTCCCTTGTTTTGAGCATTTTCAAAATTTTAAACTGAAAAACTCAAAACAAGGGAAATGCTATTTTGTCCTTTTGAGTTTTTCAGTTTAAAATTTTAAAAAATGCTCAAAACAAGGAAAATGAAATCTTTCTTTTACTTAATATTTACTCTTCAAAAACGAGACTCAAGTAATTCAAAAAAATATAAATAAAACAGGCCCTAAGCTCAATGTGAAAGTTTGCCCCCTTTTGTCTAGGCACATGCCTCTTTTGTTTCATAGCAAAATTGGCTCTGTAGGTGGATAAACTATAGATTTCATAACTTCATCAGCTCCTGAACAAATAGGATCAAACGGAGCATGACATTACATTAGAAGATATTCTCACTGGTTCAAATTCTATTTGCAAGATAAAAATTGGTCAAATTTCTCATCATCCACACATCTGTACCCAGTAAATATTACGCAAATCTTATCTCCTTAATTTCAGAAAAAGGAATTATACGCTACCCGCTGCTGGCATCCCTAACCCATGTGAGCATTCCCTTATTCTGGCTTCATCTGTTTTATTTTTGACTTAGAAATAGAAGGCTAGCTAATAAGAAGTGTTGAGACAAAAAGAAGATCTCTCCAACGCTTACGCTGGATATCAGCATTCTCGTGAGAAATTGTTGAAAATCAAATGAACCCTTTAGGGCAGACTCATGTATGGGAAATTGTTGAAAATCAAATGTTGCATATCCATGAGTTCTGTATTTGACAAAATTAAACCATCCAAAGTAGTATTAGAAGTTAACTGAGGAAAAAAAAAAAGAGTTAGTAATAATCATAAATGACATACGTTGCCATAAAAATATACTAATAAAAATCAGAAATAGATTGTGACTAGATGATTAGCAATATTGCCAAATTCTGTGGCATGAACACTGCACATATCCACCATGAACTTTATACTTTTTCTAGTTAGTCATTTGTTTGATTACAACTTCCTGAAATTTTCATGAAAAACTATGTTTAGCCCAACACTTTTTGGCAATAGCGAAAAATCAGCAGCAATCAACTCGATATTTATTTTTATACCTGGTCTCTGAGAATGCCATAATATACAGGACCATATGTAGTTATGTACCATTCCGATCTAAAATATTTGAATCGGATAAGGCAGCTGTTGAAGAAAGAATTTCGAGGTATCCGAAAGCTACAGGTTTTCCTGCATCAAGTACATTTCACAATCACACCTGGCTTATAAGGACAATTCATTTATTTATAGGCACTAATTAACCAAACATTAATTTGTACTTTTTCTACTCGTTTCTAGAAGTGTAGTAACAAATTTTCTTTCACCTGAAATATCCCAATAGCACATGAAGCATGCAAGAACTCAAGTAATTACCAATAGAGAATTCGTTCACAATTAATTATTTAGCTTTCTCAGGGTCCAAAATGGCTCCATCCAAGAGCCAGCGGAAAAATATCTGGTAGGCAACTAAAAGCACTTCTAACTAATTTATAATTCACATATAAGATCTAGATAGGATTCCATTTTTACAATAAGTTGGGCCCTTGTCCCGCATTTGGAGTATGGTACTCTAGGAGTAGCAGAATTTTTTCCAAGACAAAGCAGACATTTTTCCAATGCTAGGGAGCTGGTAACATGGGATTTTCCGAAGAACGCATCCTACAAGAATGAAAAAATTTCCAGCACTCTAAGAATCTTGACTAATCAAGAACCTACATATGTTTTCAAGATCCAAATAAAACAATAAATTGAGGCTCTTGAATCCACGTGTGAATTCTTAATTAATTTAGCCACTAAAAGGATAAGCAGTTGTTGAATAAAAAATAGAATTTACTGTTGCACTGGTAGGATCAAAGGATCTTACTATTAAACAAAATTAATATGAAGTTGTGCACCTGCGTAAATGATCGTCTGTAGGTTGCTAGCCTTCTCCATTATGTTGCTGGGATTGGCAGCAATTATACCTTCAGGACGGACAGCACAAACTAGAGTTGTGTAGAATATGAAACCGATGAGAAATCTTCTCATCATCTACTTTTGTATGGCTGATGTGTTGTCTGGCTAATTCTGAGTAAAGGAAAGCAAATGCATTCACAGGCAAAACAGGTACAATCATCATCGTCAGAAATCCACGTGGCCACAACCTTCGAAACCTCTGAACCCGCTAGCGCTATTTTGAAGAATTACTTCATTTGCATAGCGCTATTTTGCAGTAAATTGGCGCAAATGAGAAAGCATTAACGTAACATAACATTAACCAACTCACCACTAATAGTAGCAGACGTAGCAGCGACATGACCATTATCTACTTCATCATTGGTGTCAATATAATTCTGAACAATCCAATGTCCAACACTTTAAGAATTCAGTCAAAAATAATTAATACACATAAATAAATTACTCATTCCCTATGAACTTGTACAACTAAAATTTGCCTATTTGGAATATTGGGTAAAAAAATGTGCAAATGAATTCCACGTCAGTTAGATATGAGAAAAGTGATAGATTTATAAGGAATTGGGTTACTCCACCTGACATGTTAACTTTTTGGAATAGAACCCCAGTTCCTTATAGTGGTATGAGAGCCAGGCCCAAATTTAACCATGTTGGTGCGTGTGCGAGACCCCAGATATTGGCAAACAGAGGAAGTGGGCTCCAAAATTGAATCATGATTGTCGGAAAAATCCATGTGCGGCTCTCAAGGCGGTTGTGTCCACGGAAAGAGGTGACGGACGCAATGGATTGGACATTAAAAAAAGACGGTTTTATCCATGTAAGGCGGATGCCACACTAGTCAATGGTTTGGGCCTTAAAAGAGCAAAGAAGATGGATGAACTATTGGTTGAATAGGGGCCAAAATCATGTGGTTTTTTGTTTGAAGGGGGATTTTGGGAAAAAAAATGCAAACAAATCTCACATTGGTTAGACATGGGAAAAATGATGGGTTTATAAGAAATTAGGTTACTCCATCTTATAGATTAACCTTAATGGGTGTATAAGAAATTTGACTACTCTACCTGACAGATTAACCTTTTGATGGAACCACACTTCTTTACATTTAAGAAAAATAAGCCCGGGATGATGTTTAGCATATGTGATTTTTTTATTTTTATAGATGTGATTTTTTTTTTGGTTGAAAAAACGTGAATCTAGTCTACTTTTGACTTTCTAATTAATCAATTATTTTATATATGATTTTTCTTTAATATATTCTTACATATTTTAGATACTCCACTTAAATAATTCTATTTTATTCACAAAATTTAAAAAATATAATTTGAAAAAAAAAACACTTTTATCCGGTCAAGACACATGATTGAACGTAACTTTACGGTGCTATTTAGATATTCCAAGTATTTTTCAATAAATAGAACAAATAGCCGTTATTCTCCTAATTTTCTCAGCCGAAGTATGCCTTAATCCATGCGTTTAATAAAGGTGGGTCCGCATATTTCAATACTTGAAAAAAATTAACCTCATGTTACCTAATTTCCACAATATATATCTATATATTTATAATACTAAATGGTGGGTTAATTTTTTCCCACAAAATTAACTTCTTAAGGAAATTAGGAATATAATGTCATGTTGATGTCGTTGATGTCTTATTTATTTTTCTATTTTCATTTTCGTTCACCCTAATAATAATCTATATATTTATAATATTAACTATATATTTATAATATTAACTAAGTGATGGGTTAATTTTTTCCCCTATAAAACTGACATCCTAAGGGAATTAGAAATCTGATGTCATACTAATGTCGTTGATGTCTCATTTATTTTTCTATTTTTATTTTCGTTCACCCTAAAAATAATCTATATATTTATAATACTAAGTGGTGGATTAATTTTTTCCTGCCTAAAACTGACATCCTAAGGGAATTAGGAATCTGATGTCATATTGATATCGCTGATGTATCATTTATTTTTTTGTTTTTATTTTCGTTCACCCTAATAATAATCTATATATTTATGATACTAATTAAGTGATGGGTTAAATTTTTCCGGTCTAAAACTGGCATCCTATGGGAATTATAAATCTGATATCATGTTGATGTTGCCGATATCTCATTTATTTTTCTATTTTTATTTTTTTCCCCCTAAAAATAATATTTATATTTTTAATACTAAGTGGTGAATTAATTTTTTTCGCCTAAAACTGGCATCCTAAGAGAATTAGGAATCTGATGTCATGCTGATGTCGCTGATATCTCGTTTATTTTTCTATTTTTATTTTCGTTCACCATAATAATAATCTATATTTTTATAATACTAATTAAGTGGTGAGTTAACTTTTTTCAGCCTAAAACTGACATCTTAAGAGAATTAGGAATTTGATGTCATGCTGATGTCGATGATATCTCATTTATTTTTCTATTTTTTTCGTTCACCTTAATAATAATCTATATTTTTATAATATTAACTAAGTGGTGAGTTAATTTTTTTCGCCTAAAACTGGCATCCTAAGGAAATTAGGAATCTGATGTTATACTGATGTAGCTGATATCTCGTTTATTTTTCTGTTTTTATTTTTGTTCACTCTAATAATAATAATAATAATAATAATAATAATAATAATAATAATAATAATAATAATAATAATAATGAGATAATACTAACTAAGTGGTGTGTTAATTTTTAATTTTCATAGTAATTTTTAATAATCTATTTATCAGTTCACTTTAATCTTTTTTCCTCAAATTTTTAGAATTTTGTTTATACAACTGTAATATTGTATAGATTAAATAACTTCTAAAATTAATGAATCAATTGCAACTCAGTAAATACTTATCTAGTCAATAAAAGTAATTTGAAGGTAGAAAATAGATAAATAAGTTTGAAAACCTGATGTACTAAAACTTCCTCAAAATGAAAATAAAAACCTTTCAGAATAATAATAATAACAACAATAATAGTGGCAATAATCTGAAACCATGACATGACATTCCATAAAGAAAGTTAAAAATATACCTATTACAATTTTTTTTTTTTTTTTTTTTTGGGATCAAATTTTTGGTCCCTGGAAATTATGGACTCTGAGACAACCGACTCCCAAGACTCATGTTGTCATATATGACCTTGTTGGTACCATCTTTTGGTTTCTGAAGTTTCCACTTAAATTAATCATGTTCAAGAATAGTTACTATATATTTTTTTTTTTGGTGATATCTTGATGATACTTAATTAAAATGGTGTCGAATCACATATACCACCAATATCAAAAATGGTTAATTTCACAAATCATCCTCAACCTTTATCGGCTGGGTTCCCGTCATTTCATAAATTCACATGAAAAGATCTTTTTTGACGGATTCCGTCAATATTGTCATTAACTTTCCAATAAAATAATTGTTATATCCCCTTAACTTTTTAATTTCAAAAACAAAAAATTTAAAAATATTAAAAATAATTAAAAAAATTAAAAAAACAAAAGAGAAAACTCTCTCCCCCTCCCCCTCCCACTCCCAAAAATGGCTGCTAGAAATAGCTGCCGAAATGTTGTTGTTTCATACTGCCAAAATAGGGGGTGAATCCCCCATTTTCTGTCTGAAATGGCATTTCCAAAAATGACAGTAGATTGCTGTCACGGAAGGTTGGGGACCTAAGAGGTTCAGAAAAAAATATTAGAGACTCAACCAATACTTAACTCAAAGGTTAGGGACAAATTGAAAAACATAAATATACCAATAACTATTAGATAAAAATAAGGACTGAAAATGCGTGAAAAATATCAATAATCATCCCTTCATCTAACACGTGTTGCTCCACGCGTGAATCCAGAGGGATGAACGGACGGGATGAAATAGCCCATTCTGCGAGCAGCAACCGGTACCCCATATTACACAGTGGTATCATGCAAAAAATGGTGCCCATAAAAATAGTTAGAATTTTAGTAGTACAGTCTGCACACCCATAACTTTCACTCTTCCAACATGCTGAACCTTACTCCTAAAGCCTTCACCCCATCTCCCCGCTTTTATGAATACAATTTTTGCAGCGGTTCCGTCACCGTGTTCTTTGTGATAAAGGCTAGTAATGAACGGGTTACCAAGGCATCTAGTGAACGGGCTGTTGTAGAGGGAGGGGAAGCCGCCGTAGGTGACGCGTCTGATAAACGGGCTGTTGTAGAGGGAGGAAAAGCTGCGACGAGTGTTGAATAGGCTGCTGCCGAGCCAGTTGCCCTAAAAAATAGACTCCAAAAGTGGCTGTGACCGGTTTTAGTTTTTCGTTTGAGTGGTTTCAGTAGCTACTTCCATAGTTGCTTATAGTGTGTCATCCGCGTTTTGTTTTGGTGTTAAATTCATTGAAATGAGCTGGGGACCTCTGCATGTCATTCTTGGGTTAATTTTAGGGATACTTCTAGCTGTTTGTTGTCATATCCTAGCTAGGATCATGAAGATGAAGGATATGGAAGATCTTAAAATTTTTAGGTATCTCGGTATTCTTATTGTCAGAGTAGTGCACTTTTATCTGAGTTTTGTTATAGCCCATAGATCTCTCCAAGGTTTTGTGTTCATGTGCATTGCCGGTTCGGTGGCCGTCCTTTCTCTGAGAACCCCTGTGCAGGAGGCCCCCAACCAGCTTGTATATTTCGGTTATAAATTTGTTGCATTTAGTCACAGGAATGGGGTTATCATTAACCTATTGCGGGATGCTCAAAAGAATAAGCTGTAGGAGCGAAGGCATATGAATACTTTAGAAGCCATTGGAGTCAGTGGGGTTGCTGTACTTGGGAAAAGGACAAGCTTACTAAAGAAAGGAAGTTACATATTCTTCAAACTGTTGGAGTGCTTGTAGTCGCTTTGCATGGAACCTTAGTTGGGGTAATAAATTTTTGTTCTTTTTATCATTTTATTTTTAATTATAAGTTTGTCATATAAGCTTTCTTGCAGTTTTTTCCAGGAGGAAACACTGATGTCTTCATGGAACGAACGTTGAAGTTTTGATATGGAGATTGGTGCTAAGGCGGGTGTGATAAGTTTAATAGATTTTTGTTAGTTTGTACAAGGATGAGTTGGTATCCAATACTGGATTTGAAATTTTAGGGATTTGAGTCTATATGTAAAAATTGTCCTCATATTGTATTATATGTATTCCTTTCCATAATAAGGACCTGTTTGGTTAGATTTATAAACTCAATTTATAAAGGGAATTTATAATGAGTGGAAATGAGTAGTGAAGATTTAATTGAAGTTTGAAACGTATGGTGATTGTTGAGTAGTTGTCAAATCAACAGTCAAATTATGATAGGTGAGTTTATAAATTACAAAAATAAAATGTACCAAACAAGCCCTAAGTTAGCAATCAAAAAGAAAATTATTATGATATTTTCAACTTTCTTATACATCAAAAAAGAAAATTATTATGATAATTTCAGCTTTCTTATACACCCATATAGTTTTATATGAAAAAATTTCGAGAAGCTGGCAAAATAGTATGCTAAGATAAAGCATGCATGAAAGTTCAAGTATTTAAAAGATGATAATGAATTAGTTAGAAACAATAAAGCGGGGGTATTAATTTGGAACTTGTAAAAGCAGTTACAGACGTTCTTTTTTTCAAGTGGAAGGCTTTCATCAACTCTGTAGAATATTAAGTAACTTCTGTGGAATTATTGACAATTATAAAAGATCTCTAATAAGTTTTTATAAACTTTCACTATAGGTTCTTTTTTTTTTTTTTTGGGAAAATATTCACCACAGAGTTTTTAAAACTTTTTGTAACTATGTAGATTATTTTAGACTTTACTATTTTTAATATATTATTATATACAACTGTAATATTGTATATATTAAAATATAACTTCTAAAATTAACAAATCAATTACAACTCAGTAAAAATTTCTCTAGTCAATAAAAGTAATTTGCGGGTGGAAAATAGATAAATAATTTGAAAACTTGATATACTAAAACTTCCTCAAACTGAAAATAAAAACCTTTCGGAATAATAACAACAACAATCATAGTGGTAATAATTTGAAACCATGACATGACATTCCATAAAGAGAGTTAAAATAGACCTATCACATTCTTCTTCTTTTTTTTTTTTGGGATCAAAATTTTGGTCCTGAAAATTATGAGCTCTGAGACAACTGACTCCCAAGGCTCATGTCATATACGACTTTGCTGATACCATCTTTTAGTTTCTGAAGTTCCCACTGAAATTAATCCTGCTCAAGAATATATAGTTAGTATTTTTCTTTTTCTTTTTTTGATACTTATGCAATGTATGATTATATTGCATAATCCCGGGCCACTAGTTCCGACTGATTACGTAATTTAAAAAATTGCACGAAATGGAGAATATTTGTGTATTATTACTATTATTGAATCCGCACGAAATGGAGAATTGCAGCCTGCTTGAGATAAATATATGACTGGAAGTGAAAATAAAACCTTTGCAGAATCCTTTTAGCACTTATATAATTTCATTCGGGTACTTGTAGATGGAATTGTGCTTCTTGGCTAAACAATTTCGCATTACTTCTCCTTGAATTAAGTGAGAGAATGAGTTGAGTTGAACTGTGAAAAATTGTTTAGTATAGTGAGTCCTATGATATATGTATATGTGATTTGTCGGTAAGGGGTGTTTTTTTACTACTTGAATTATCATTCTTTGTCTGATTTTACATTTTTTAAAAATAATTATTATTGTTATTATTATTATTTTGAATGGAAACAATCAATTCTCATTGCTAAAAAATTGAACCAATACATCTTTTGATAACAAGGACTCTGGAACTTACGAGCCTTCCTAGCTAAAGTATGCGCAACTTTGATTGCCCGTTTGCCGAGTAAATCTCACGAGATAGTTGGTCTCCTTGAATCAAACCTTTGCAATCCTGTATGATGAGGCCAATTAAATTCAGAATGATCTTCCCTTGTTCCATTAACAGCGTGGGTGACAACTCTTGCATACAAATCGTGATAATCAATTTGAAGCTTTTAAGTAAATATTTTTAAATCGATATGAAATGAAACTTGCAAAAAGTTAACACGACGCTCTTCCGATCCTATTTTCAGCGGCTATGTAGCATGACTCATATATCCAAACAGATAAGATGTAAAATTGTGACTTGACAATTGAATAAATTTATTTATTCTCATAATTTATAAAGAAGAATTTTCGTACACAAATTTATC
Source organism: Nyctanthes arbor-tristis (assembly GCA_963692815.1). NCBI lineage: Eukaryota > Viridiplantae > Streptophyta > Magnoliopsida > Lamiales > Oleaceae > Nyctanthes > Nyctanthes arbor-tristis. The sequence continues at coordinate 39,989 of CAVNYN010219011.1, forward strand.
TTCACAAACACTATATTGGGTCAAACCATCCATTTATGCGCTGGTCGTGAATCCCTCTATCCATAGTTACCATTTGGTGGCAGGCTGGTCAGTAGTCATTACCTTTAAGAGTAATGTTACTTATCTAGATTGAAAAATGGTCTTTAATCTAGTTGACATTTTTATGTTAGAGGCTGTGTGGATAATCATAAATACATGGAGATGTGTACCTATTTCTTGTCCAATGAGCAAAAGCCAATTAGAGTGGAAATCGTTCTCTAATTTAAATAAAAAGCGTTGTTCTACCTTTAATTATGAGTCATTTGCTAAACCAAAAAGCAAATTAACTTATTAAAAACCATGTTCGTGCTAGTCTAACACTTTATCGGTGATGCTAATCCAGTTTAACTACTAGGTCTGGAGTTAATTTTGGGCTCTCTCCCTCACAATCAAGCTACGTGTCACTGATATTTTTTTTTCCTGAAACTGTACGTGTCACTAATGATACTAATCTCTATTTATTTTTTTAGTTTATTTTTTGTGGGTTGACACTAATCTTCAAATTTGACCGATTTGGAGGTCAATAGATGCAATTTCTCCTTCGTCCACGGAACTTCACACTAACTTTCACGCGGTGGGGGGGGGGGGGGGGGGGGGGGGGGGGGGGGGGGGGGGGGGGGGGGGGGGGGGGGGGGGGGGGGGGGGGGGGGGGGGGGGGGGGGGGGGGGGGGGGGGGGGGGGGGGGGGGGGGGGGGGGGGGGGGGGGGGGGGGGGGGGGG